>DF358831.1:163035-175119 GCA_000787875.1 Solanum virginianum | reverse complement strand
GGATATGGCTTGTCACAGTCGATTCATCATGTGAATCACCCGACTTCAGTATCAGCAGTCAATGCGTCAAAGGCAAGGATGGGCATAAAAAGAAAAAGTCTTGTTACACACCTGTAATTGTTCCTGAGAAGGCATTCAAAATTGAGGAGTCGCCGCTGCATGAGTTTTATGGCCATACTGCTGGCATATTGGACCTTGCTTGGTCCTCATCTAACGTGAGTCGAATTTTAACTGCTTTTTGCATCACTTGTTTACTTGCCATGTATCTGATTCAAATTGTCCCGAATCCTTTAATGCAGTGTGTTCTATCATCATCCAAAGATAAAACCGTTCGTCTATGGAAAGTTGGTTTGGATGAATGTCAAGGAGTTTTCCATCACAAGAACTATGGTACATATCTGAAGCTTTTATCTTCCATAACTGTTTACTAGATGTTTGGCTATTTCACTATTTTATTGATGGTTATTCTTTTGAATGTTATCAGTGACATGCATCCAATTCAATCCTGTTAACGAGAACATTTTCATCAGTGGCTCCATAGATGGAAAAGTTCGTATTTGGGGAGTTCCAAGAAAGCGAGTTCTGGAATGGGCCGATGCACATGACATTGTGACTGCTGTAGCTTATCAACCAAACGGCAAGGTATGTGTTAATTTGCTTGATTTCAAATGGACTATGACGCTACTATCTCGACTCAAGAACCTGACTGATGCATATCTTTTGACTTATGAAACAGGGCTTTATAGTTGGTTGTATCTCTGGTACTTGCCGCTTCTATGAATTAAACGGTGAGTAGTTCTTCGCTCAGCAAAAAAATTCACTTCTTTCGATATACTACTTAATCGTGAGAAAGTTGGTAAATCTTTGTCTTCTCTTATCATGCAGAAAGTGTACTTTCCCTGAACACACAAGTACATCTTCATAGCAGGAAGAAATCCTCTGGTAGCCGAATCACGGGCATTCAGGTTCTACTCTTGAAACTCTTAGCATATGCTTGCACGTTACTGTTAATCGTCTTTCTGACAGAAGGCGATTTCTTGCAGTTTTTCGAGAGCGACTCCCCAAGAGTTATGATAACATCAGAGGATTCTAAAATCCATGTTCTTGATGGGGTTGAGATTGTGCAAAAATATAAAGGTATAGGATTCTTTTTGATTCATAAATCCTTCCGAAAGGCCTGTGAATGATCATACATATCATTTTAGGTTGATTCTCACTCTGAATGCATGTTTGCTCTTATCTTGAATATAACAGGTCCCTCGAAATCAGGAAGCCATACATCTGCTACATTTAGCTCAACCGGAAAACACATAATATCAGTCGGGCAGGACTCGCGTGTTTATCTCTGGAACAATGCTGAGATAAACATCCAAGCATCCAAACAAACAAAATCTATACGATCCTGTGAGCATTTCCTCTCGGAAGGCATTTCTGTTGCCATACCATGGTCAGGGAAGGCAGACCATTTTGGCAGTTCCAACTTTGATCCACTAAGGGGTGAACATCAAAAAGTTTCTTCTAAGGCTTGGGATTCAAAACGGTTTTCTGTAGGAAATTGGTTTTCTATGGATAAGTCATCTAGGGGCTCTGTTACATGGCCGGAAGAAATGCTTCTTCCACACGATACATCCTGTGCTGAAAACGATGAACACCTTTGTACTTCTAACGACGATCATCTATATCAGCAGCATCAACATAAAAAGAACCTTAACTACAGAACATTATCCCCAGCATGGGGCCTTGTCATTGTGACAGCTAGTTGGGATGGAAAGATTCGGACATTTCACAATTATGGATTGCCTGTACGCGTTTAAGGGTGATTTTGTTGTCACAACTCGGACATGTACCCTCTCATCTTCCAAAATGTTGCCACATCTATGTCGGATCTTTAAGAAATGTAAAGTATTTGGAGGATCCAACATGAGTGTGGCTACACTTTTGGATGATTCGGGGAGCATAGCCTAGGAGAGCTCATCTGCAGATAAAAACTGCGATGAAAGTGAATTCGATGAATCTTTACAAGAGTAATATTTGTTTCCTTGTGAAGTTGTATAGTTGGTTGTTTCTTCCTCCTCTTCTGTTCTTTAAGCTAGAACATTGTACTCAGATTAATTTTTTGACTGATCATATTGTAATTTGTATTCAATAGTGTAAAGATAGATTTTTTTTTTTTCAGCCCAGATGGGAAATATTTGGCTAGTGCTGGTGAAGATGTTGTATTCAATAGTGTAAAGATAGATTTTTTTTTTTTACTGAAGCAGATTCAACTATCTACATTATTCTGCGGGTTTTTGAGACAAGGAAACAAACTTTCTCTGGTTTGATCAAATTTGAACGGGTTATAATGGGTCAAGATACTAAACGGGTCAAGATCCAATCCAACTCAAATATGCTTGGGTCAAAATGGGTTGGATCAAAACGGGTTGAGTAAGGAGTTATAGAGCGGGTCAAGATCCAACCCAATCCAGTTTTTACTACGTTTTACTTATTTTATTTGTTTTTTTTTCAATATTTTAGTACTTAATTAAATTATATTTTTCTTTATTATGGCTATATAAAACATATCAAAGTGAAAAAAAAGTGTTTTGAAAATATTTTAACAAGATCTCTCTCAAATCAATTCCGATTGCATATCAACCCAATTTTAAATGGGTTAGGTTGAGATCCGCCAAAACTTCAACGGGTTGGGTCGGGTTGGGCGGACTGGACTTAATTTTGCCACCCCTACTCTCCGCTTCCATGAGACAGTGGTAAGGTATGCATACATTCTATACTCCTCCGACCCCACTTGTGGGATTCCACTGAGTATGTTGTACTGATTCAAAAAGAACTTCATATTCTATTTTATACTTTGTTAAAAATCTTCTCAACTCAATAAGCTTTAATCTTTGACTTGGCAGAAGCTATAACTTTTTTCAGTCTGATATCTGCTAATAATCTTTCTATTTCTGTTCCGTTCTTTTTTAGGTGTCACAATTTTCTTTGTGAGAGTCAATTGACAGAAACTGACTAATATTTTAATATGCATTTTTCTATACAATTTAGAGAAAATTATTACGTCGAACTCCCATGCACATATTAGTCTTTAGTAAATTAAATTATAGGACAACTAGTTATATTTCTATTTCCTAATAGATATCTCTGCCCGTGCTAGCACGAACCCCATGTATATTATTTTTTTGGTATCAATATATGTAATGTAGATAGAATTTAGAAAGTTAATTAAATTTTAATATGTTGTTAATATTGAGAATTATAGTACTATTTTTGAATATTTTAAAAATATATATGTTACTCCTCTTGTCCCAATTTATGCGGTACTGTTAAAATTACGAAAGTCAAACTTTTCTGAACAATTTATATGTTTCTTTTTTAGATATTTTAAGTTGTCAATTTCAGTGATTTTATAACTTTTTTTTTATTTATTTTTAAAACATTTTAAGTTTTAAATCATCACAATTTATGATTTTTTATGCTCTTACGTAACATATTTTTTAAAACTACTTTTAATTATTAATTATTAAATATACATAATTCTCTAATATTAAAACAAACAAAATAAAACGGAACAATCATAAAAAATTATAGACATTTCCTCAAGCTGCTCAAGCAGGTATGTCGACCTGTTGGCTATTTGAGCAGCTAGAAAAAACAAAATAAAAACGATGAAACAGACCGTTAAAACAACTCAGCTGCTCTTCTAATATAAGAGAAAATAAGATGTCAGTCCTCACAACATCTCGTAAACGCAAACGTGTAAGAATATGAAGATAAGAAATATCCAAACTATCAAGGATATTTAGAACTTATTGTTGTGGCGTAAATTGCTACATGGAAAAGCAATAAAGTAGTCAAAAATATTATTTTTGCGGGTCCCACAACATTATAGGATGCGACTTTCTCCTGCTATAAATATAGCTATGCAACACAGTTTTTTTTAAATCAAACTTGGGCCAGTGGCCCTTTTTATTTATTTACTGCAAAAGACTGTCGGGCAAAGCCCAATGTACAAAGGTCCAAGGAGTAGGTCGGTGGACCCGACTCCCAGGAGAAATAAAAAGGTAACTAGGGTTGCTTTCCTAATCCATACCCCTAATCTATCTCTTTCCATTCTCCACCGTTCATGCTCCTTACCTTTCAGTTCTTGTTCCGCCATTTCTAGGTGTCTAACTATCTTCATTTTTACTTGAAGATTCTGTTCATATCAGTAATCAAAGGTACTATCCTTTTCCTGATGTTTTCCTTTTCATCTGCAACATAGACGAAAAATACAATGAGGCAATATTTTATTTTCCAACTTTCTCTCTTCTTACTTAGTTTTTCAACTTTTACTTCTCCTTAACTTTATTCTAGTTAATTTGAATTTATTTTATAATACGTTATCAGCAGGAAACTTTGCCCATTTCAAGCTAGATATTTAAACAGGTAAAAAGGGTAAGAATTTTATTTTTCTAAAAATGTCTAATGTTTCTAAACTTGAATTTGTTGTCCTAGATATATCGGGCAAAGACTATTCATCATGGGTTTTAGATGCCAAAATCTATCTGGATGCGATGGGTCTAATAGACATCATCAAAGAAAATAACCAGGTATCCAACCAAAATTGTGCCAAGGCTATGATATTTCTTCGCTATCATCTTCACAAGGGATTAAAAATGTAATATCTTACTCTGAAAGATCTCCTCATATTGTGGAACAATCTAAAAGATAGATATGACCACCTGAAGTTGGTCATCCTTCCACAAACACACCATGATTCACTAAATCTAAGGTTGATGGACTTTAAAAGTATAACTGAATATAATTTCGCCATGTATAGAATAATATCACAGTTAAATTTATGCAGAGAAAATGTTACAGAACATGATAAGCTTGAGAAAACGTATTCCACATTCCCTCCCGTATATATGCTCCTCCAACAGCAAATATGGGGGAATGGGCTTTAAAAATTAATCTAAATTACTTTCGCACCTACTTATTGCTAAAAAACACAATAACCTATTAATGAAAAATCATGAAAGTCGATCTGTTGGTTCTATGTCACTCCTTAAAGTGAATCAGATAAATTATTACCAACGAGAAAGAGATCTTGGCCCCAGTCGTGTCCTTGATCGTGGTTGTAAAAAAAATTATAATCATGATGGTCATTTTGCACCCAAAAATGATCAGCAGTATAAAAAGAACGGTGAAAAAGCAGGAGGCTGTGCAAAAGAAAAATTTAAAAAGTATATGCCATAGATGCGGAAGAATGGGGCACTGATCACGTACATGTCGATTATCCAAGCGTCTGATTCAGCTCTATCAGGCATCCTTAAAAAGGAGAGATAATGATCCAAAGACAAATTTTTTCTCTGAAGATAATGTTGAACTCACACATAAAATGGGTAATAATGCAAAAATAAATTTCATATCTGAAAATATTGTTGAATTTCCAGAAGGAAAAATGATCACTGATGGACCTTCTATAATCTAGATAACTTTCTTTTATGTTTGTTTGTGTTTGTTGATATATGTTGATATTTCTCGAGTTTTCGTAAATATATCAAGTATGCAATGACTTTGTTTAATAGTAATGTTTACTTTATTTTGTTTTTTTTTGAAGAAAAGACGGATATGCCTCAAATTTTATTTGGCTCAATGATCAATCATGAGTACAACTCATGCTATTTTCAAAGATAAGAAATACTTTTCTTGCTTGCTTAAGAAAAGCAAATGTCACTACAATTTCTAGTAATTTAAAAGTGATTGAAAGCTTTGAAAGAGCTACTATATTTCTGCCAAAGGGGACTAAGTTCATTATAGAAGATGCACTTTTCTCTTCTATATCCCCGAGAAACTTGTTAAGTTTCAAAAATATCCGTCGAAATGGATATCATATCGAGACACTAAATGAAATGAATATCGAATATCTTTATATAACAAAGAGTGTCTCAGGCCAAAAACATATTATGGAAAAATTACTAACCTTATCTTCTGGCCTATATTATGCAAAAATTAGTACAATTGAAACATGTTCAATCGTAAATCAGAAGTTTACTTATCCAAAAACTTTTGTGCTGTGGCATGAGCGAGTAGGTCATGCTATATCAATAATGATAGATGAATTTTTGAAAATTCAACTGGGCATCTGTTAAAGAACCTGAAGATTCTTACTAATAATGAATTTTCCTGTGTTGCTTGTCATAAAGGCAAATTAATTGCCAGACCATCAACCTTGAAGGTTGGCATAGAATCTCCAAGATATTCGGAGCGTATGCATGGGGACATATGTGTACCTATTCATCAACCTAGTGGAGTGTTTAGATATTTTATGGTCCAAATAGATGCATCCTCAAGATGGTTAGTCCACGGATTCTGGCACTACAGGGAGCTTCGAAGCAACTTTCTTGAAAAATCATACGAGTGGGTCCGCAACGAGCCTGGGAAGAGGTCCAGGTAGCTCAGTGGCGATGGGGGAGGCTTGGTAGGATTTTATGGGTCAAGGATCAAAAAATAGACAATTTCTATAGTTTTCTGTGGGTGTTAGCCCACGGATTTTGGCGCTGCAGGGGGTTCCGGCTCAACTTTCTCAAAAAATTATATGAGTGGGTCCGCAACAAGCCTAGGAAGAGGCCAGGTGGCCTAGCAGCGGTGGGGGAGGCCTGGTAGGATTTTATGGGCCAAGGAATAGGAAGCAGGAGATTTTGATAGTTTTTTATGAGTGTTAGCCTACGAATTCTGGCGCTGCAAGGCGCTCCGGTGCAACTTTTCCAAAAAATCATACAAGTGGGTTCGCAACGAGCCCAGAAAGAGGTCCAGGTGGGCTAGCGGTTGCGAGGGAGGCTTGGTAGGATTTTATGGGCCAAGGAATAGGAAATATGCAATTTCGACAGTTTTCTATGGAAGCTAGCCCAAAGATTATGGTGCTGCAGGGGGTTTCGACGCAACTTTCCTCGAAAAATCATATGAGTAAGTTTGTAACGAGCCCAGGAAGAGGTCCAGTTGGCCCTGTGACGGCGGGGGAGGCCTAGAATTTTATGGGCCAAGGAATAGGAAATAAGCGATTTAATAATTTTTTGTGAGTGTTAGCCCACGGATTCTGGCGCTGTAGGAGGCTCCAACATAAATTTTCCGAAAAATCATACGAGTGGGTCCGAAACAAGCCCCAAAAGAGGCCCAGGTGGCGGGAAAGTCCTGATAGGATTTTATGGGCCAAGAAAAAGGAAACAAACGACTTCAGCAGTTTTCTGTGGATGGTAGCCCGCAGATTTTGGCGCTGTAAGGGACTCCGACGTAACTTTCCCAAAAATTCATATGAGTGGGCCTGCAATAAGCCTGTGAAGAGGCTCAGGTGGCCTCACGATGGCAGGGCGAGGCCTGGTAGGATTTTATGGGCCAAGAAACAGAAAACAAACAATTTTGACAATTTTCTATGAGTGTTAGCCCACAGACTCTGGCGCTGCAGGGGGCTCTGGTGCAACTTTCTGGAAAACTCATACGAGTGGGTCCGCAATGAGCGCGAAAAGAGGCCCAAGTGGCCTTGCGGTGGGGGGAAGGCTTGGTAGGATTGTATAGGCTAAGGAATAGGAAACAAGCGATTTCGACAGTTTTTCTATGGGTGTTAGCTCATGGATTCTGGCGCTGCAGAGGGCTTGGACACAACTATCCCAAAAAATCATACGAGTGGGTCCACAACAAGCCCGAAAAGAGGCCTAGGTGGCTCAGCAGCGGCGGGGAAGACCTGGTAGGATTTTATGGGCCAAGCAACAGAAAACCAGACAATTTTGGCAATTTTCTGGGGGTGTTAGCCCACGAATTCTGACGCTGCAGGGGATCCAGCGCAACTTTCTCAAAAAATTATTTAAGTGGGTCCGTAACGAGATCGAAAAGAGGCCTAGGTGGCCCACAGGCGGTGGAGGTGGCTTAGGATTTTATAGGCGAAGGAATAGGAAACAGGCAATTTCGGTAGTTTTCTGTGGGTTTTATTCCACAGATTCTGGCATTGCAGGGGGCTCTGGTGTAATTTTCCCAAAAATTCATATAAGTGGGTCCGCGACAAACCCGAGAAGAGGCCTAGGTGGCCAGGTGGCGACGAGGGAGCCCTGGTAGGATTTTATGGGCCAAGGAATAGGAAACAAGCGATTTCGATAGTTTTTTACGGGTGTTGGCCACGAATTCTAGCGCTGCACGGGGCTCCAACGCAACTTTTCTTGAATATCATACGAGTGCGTCCGCAACAAGCCTAGGAAGAGGCCCAGGTGGCCCGACAGAGGAAGGGGAAGCCTGGTAGGATTTTATGGGCCAAAGAACAGGAAACAAATGATTTTGACAGTTTTCTGTGGGTTTTTGCCCATGAATTCTGACGCTACAGGGGCTGGGGCATAACTTTCCAAAAGAATCATATGAGTGGGTCCGCAAGGAGACCAGGAAGAGGCCCAAGTGGCCCGACAGTAGCGATGGAGGCCTGGCAGGATTTTGTGGGCCAAGAAATAGGAAACAAACAATTTTGACAGTTTTCTATGGGTGTTAGCCCACAGATTCTGGCGCTAGAATGGGCTCCAATGTAACTTTCCCAAAAAATTACACGAGTGGATCCATAACGAGCTTGGGAAGAGGCCCAGGTAGCCCGGCGATGGCGAGGAAAGCCTAGTAGGATTTTATGGGCCAAGAAAAAGGAAACAACAGTTTTAAAAGTTTTCTGTGGGTGTTAGCCCATGGGTTCTGGGGCTTTTCCAGTGTAACTTTCCTGAAATATCATCTAAATGGGTCCGCAATGAGCTCGGGAAGAGGTCCAGGTGGCTCGGGGGCAGCGGGGGAAGCCTAGTAGGATTTTACGGGCCAAAGAACAGGAAACAAGTGATTTCGGCAATTTTCTGAGGATTCTGGCGCTACATGGGGGCTCGAAGGTAACTTTTCCAAAAAATTATACAAGTGGGTTGGCAACGAGCTCGAGAAGAGGTCTTGGTGGCCCGATGACGGGGGGGAGGCCTGGTAGGATTTATGGGCCAAGAAATAGAAAATAAGCGATCTCGATAGTTTTTTGTGGGTGTTAGCCCATGGATTCTGGCGCTGTAGGGGGCTTCGGTGCACCCTTCTAAAAAAATCATACGAGTGGGTCCGTAATGAGCCTGAGAAGACGCTTAGGTGGCCCAGGACGATGGGGGAGGCCTGGTAGGATTTTATGGGCCAAGGAACAGAAAATAGGCAATTTTGACAACTTTTTGTAGGTGTTAGACCACAGATTCTAGCGCTGCAGGGGGCTCCGATGCAACTTTCTCAAAAAATCATACGACTGGGTCCGCAATGAGCTTGGGAAGAGGCCTATGTGGCCCGGTGGCGGCAGGGGAGGCATGGTGGATTTTATGAGCCAAGGAACAGGAAATTAGCGCTTTTGGCAGTTTTCTATGCGTGTTAGCCCATGAATTCTAGCGCTGCAGGGTGCTCCGTGCAACTTTCTCGAAAAATCATATGAATGGGTCCGCAATGACCCTATGAATAGGCCCAGGTGGCCCGACGGCAGCGGGCAAGGCCTGGTAGGATTTTATGAGCTCAGGAATAGGAAATAGGCTATTTCGACAGTTTTATATGGGTGTTAGCCCACAGATTCAGGCACAGCAGGGGGCTCCTACGCAACTTTTTCTAAAAATTATACATGTAGGTCCGCAATGAGATTGGAAAGCAGTCCAAGTGGCCCGGTAGCGGCCAGGTAGGCCTGATAGGATTTATGGGCCAAAAAATATGAAACGAGCAATTTTGAAAGTTTTTGTGGGTGTTAGCCAATGGATTCTGGCACTGCAAGGGGCTCTAGTGCAATTTTCCTGAAAAATCATACAAATAGGTTTGCAACGAGGCTGGGAAGAGGCCTAGCTGGCCCGACTGCGGTGCAAGAGGTCTGGTAGGATTTTATTAGCTAAGGAACAGGAAACAGACGATTTTGGCAATTTTCAGTGGGTGTTAACCCACGAATTCGTGCGCTACAAGGGTCTATGTTTCAACTTTCCCAAAAAATTATAAGGTGGGTCTACAACGAGCCGGGGAAGAGGCCCAGGTGATCTGGCGCGGCGGGGAAGGCCTGATAGGATTTTATGGGCCAAGGAATAGGAAACAAGTGACTTCGACAGTTTTCTAAGGGCGTTAGCCCATAGATTCTAGCGCTATAGGGGGCTTCAGTGTAACTTTCTCAAAAAATCATATGAGAGGGTCCACGATGAGACTGGGAAAAGGCCCAGGAGGCTGGGAGGTAGCGAGGGAGGCCTGATTAGATTTTATGGGCCAAGGAATGAAAAATAAATGATTTTGGCTATTTTCTATCAGTGTTAGGCTAGGGATTCTATCTTTGTAGGGGGATCCGGCGCAACCTTCCTAAAAAATCATATGCGTGGGTCACCAACGAACTCAAGAAAAGGTCCAAGTGGCTTGGCGGGGACGGGGATGGCCTAATAGAAATTTATGGGCCAAGGAACAGAAAACAAACGATTTTGGCAGTTTTCTATGAGTGTTAGGCCAGGGATTCTGGCTCTGTAGGGGGCTCCGATATAACTTTCCCAAAAAATTATACGTGTGGTTCGAAACGAGCCCCAAAAGAGGCCTAGGTGGTACGGTGGTGGCGGGGGAGACCTGGTAGGATTTTACGGGCCAAGGAACAGGAAATAGGTGATTTCGATAATTTTTTGTGGGTGTTTCCCCACAGATTTTGGCGCTGTAGGGGGCTCTGATGCAACTTTTCCAAAAAGTCATATGAGTGGATTTGCAACAAGTCTGGGAAGAGGCCAGGTGGCCCGACCGTGGCAGGGGATGCCTGATAGGATTTTATTGGCCAAGGACAGGAAATATGTGATTTTGGCAATTTTCCTATGGGTGTTATGCCACGGATTCTGGCGCTGCGAGGGGGCTCCGCGACACTTTCCCAAAAAATCATATAAGTGGGTCCACAACGAGCTGGGGTAGAGGCCTGGCCCAACGATGGTGCGAGAGGCCTGGTAGTATTTTATGGGCCAAGGAACAGGAAATTAATGATTTTGACAGTTTTTTATGGGTGTTAGCCCACAGATTATGGTGTTGCAGGGGGCTATTCTGCAACCTTTCCAAAGAATCATATGAATGGGTCCGCAACGAGCTCGAAAAGAGGTCTAGGTGGCCCGACAGTGGCGGGAAAGGCCTGATATGATATTATGGGCCAAGGTACATGAAACAAGTAATTTCTGTAGTTTTCTGTGGGTGTTAGAATACTAATTCTGGCGCTGCAGGGGGCTGTGGCGCAACTTTGCTGAAAAATCATATGAGTGAGTTTGTAACGAGACTAGGAAGAGGCCCAAGTGACCCGGCGAGGTCGGGGAGGCCTGATAGGATTTATGGGCCAAGGAATAGAAAATGGACGATTTTGACAATTTTCTATGGGTGTAAGGCCAGGGATTCTGGCGCTGTAGGGGGCTCTGGTGCAACTTTTCTAAAAAATCATACGTGTGGGTCTGGAACTAGCCTGGGAAGAGGTCCAAATGGCTCGACGGTCGCAGGAGAGGCTTGATAGGATTTTATGAGCCAAGAAATAGGAAAAATATGATTTTGACAATTTTCTATGTGTGTTAGGCCACAGATTTGACGCTGTAGGGGGTTCCGACGCAACTTTCCTAAAAAATCATACAAGTTGGTCCGCAACGAGCCTGGGAAGAGGCCCAGGTGGTCCCCGCAATGGTGCAAGAGGCCTGGTAGATTTTTATTGGCCAAGGAATAGCAAACAAACAATTTTAACATTTTTCTGTGGGTGTTAGCCCACGGATTCTGGCGCTGCAAGGGTCTCCCCTAAAACTTTCTTGAAAAATATTACGCGTGGGTCTGTAAGTATATCGGGAAGAGGTCATAGTGGCCCGGCAACGGCGGGGAAGGCCTGGTATGATTTTATGGGCCAAGAAACAAGAAATAAATGATTTTGACAACTTTTTGTAGGTGTTAGCCCACGGGTTCTAGCGCTGCAGTGGGCTCTGATGTAACTTTCTTGAAATATCATACGAATGGATCCGCAACGATACCAGAAAGAGGCCGTGGTGGCCCGACTGCGGCAGGGGAGACCTGGTAGTATTTTATGTGCCAAGAAATAGGAAACAATCG
>DF358831.1:120827-161354 GCA_000787875.1 Solanum virginianum | reverse complement strand
ATATGAGTGAGTCCGAAATAAGCTCGAGAAGAGGTCCAGGTGACCCGCAACAGCGAGGGAGGCCTTGTAGGATTTTATGGGCCAAGGAATTAAAAACAGGCAATTTCGATAATTTTCTGTTGGTGTTAGCCCATGAATTTTAGCGCTGCAGGAGGCTCCGGCATAACTATCCCAAAAAATCATAAAAGTTGGTCCGCAACAAGATCGGGAAGAGGCCCAGGTGGCCCAGCAGTAGCGGGGGAGGCCTGGTAGGATTTTATTGGCCAAGGAACAGGTGATTGCGACAGTTTTCTATGGATGTTAGCCCACAGATTCTTGCGCTATAGTGGGCTGCTGCATGACTTTCCCAAAATACATATGAGGGGGTTCAAAATAAGCCTGGGAAGAGGCCCCGATGTCACAGTGACAACGAGGGAGACTTGTAGAATTTTATGGGCCAAGAAACAAAAAATAGGTAATTTCGGTAATTTTCTATGGGTGTTAGCCCACGGATTCTAGCGTTGCAGGGGGCTCCGACGCAACTATTCCAAAAAATTATATGAGTTAGTCCGCAAAGAGACTGGGAAGAGGCCCAAGTGGCCCGGTAGTAGCGGGGGAGGCCTGGTAGGATTGTATGGGCCAAGGAACAGAAAACAGGCAATTTCGGCAGTTTTCTATGGGTGTTAGCCTATGAATTTTGGCGCTGCAGGGGATCTGCCACAACTTTCCTGAAAAATCATATAAATGAATCTGCAAAGAGCTCGGGAAGAGGTATAGGTGGCCCGGCGTCGGCGATGAGGCCTGGTAGGATTTTATGGGCCAAGGAACAGGAAACAAGCGATTATGACCATTTTTTATGGGTGTTAGCCTATGAATTTTGGCGCGGCAAGGGGCTCCAGCGCAACTTTCCCAAAAAATTATATAAGTGGATCTGTAACGATCTCGGGAAGAGGCCAAGGTAGCCCGTCGGTGGTGGAGGAGGCCTGATAGGATTTAATAGGCCAAGAAACATGAAACAAACGATCTCGACAGTGTTTTATGGGTGTTAGCCCACGGATTCTAGCGCTGCAAGGGGCTCTAGTGCAACATTCTCTAAAGATTATACGAGTGGGTCTACAACGAGCCCAGGAAGAGGTCCAGGTGGCCTGGCGGTGGTGGGGGAGGCCTGGTAGTATTTTAGGGGCCAAGGAACAAGAAACAGACAATTTCGACAGTTAGCCTACAAATTTTTCTGCAATAGGGGGCTCTTACGCAAATTTCCCAAAACGTTATGCGAGTAGGTCCTTAATGAGCCTGGCCTAGGTGGCTGGGCGATGATGAGGGATACCTGGTAGGATTTATGTGTCAAGAAACAGGAAACAAGTGATTTTGACAATCTTCTGTGGGTGTTAGCCCACGAATTTTGGAGCTGCAGGGGGCTCCGGCATAACTTTTCCAAATAGTAATACGAGTGGGTCGACAACGAGCCCGTGAAGAGACCAAGGTGGCCCAGCGGCGGCGAGGGAGGCCTTGTAGGATTTTATGGCCCAAGGAATAGCAAACAAGAAATTTTGGCAGTTTTCTATAGGTGTTAACACATGGATTCTGACGCTTTAGGGGCCTCTGGCACAACTTTCCATAAAAGCATACGAATGGGTCCACAATGCTCTCGGGAATAGCCCTAGGAGGCCAAACGGTGGCACGAGAGGTCTGGTAAGATTTTATACGCCAAAGAATAGGAAACAGGTGATTTCGGTAACTTTTATGGGATTTAGCCCATGAATTCTGGCGCTGCAGGGGGTTTCATCATAACTTTCTCGAAGAATCATATGAGTGGGTCTACAATGAGCCCTAGAAGAGGCCCAGATGGCCTGACAGCGACGGGGGAGGCCTAGTAGGATTTTATGGGCCAAGGAACAGCAAACAGGCAATTTTACCAGTTTTCTATGAGTGTTAGCCCACGATATCTGGCACTGCAGGGGGCCACACGCAACTTTCCCAAAAAAGCATACGAGTGGGTCTGCAACAAGCCCAGGAAGAGGCCCAGGTGGCCCGACGACGGCGAAGGAGGCCCAGTAGGATTTTGTGGGCTAAAGAACAGGAATCAAACAATTTTGACAATTTTCTGTAGGTGTTACCCCACGAATTTTGGCGCTACTGGAGGCTCCAATGGAACTTTCTTAAAGAATCATACGATTGGGTCTGCAATGAGCTCGGCAAGAGGCCCAGGTGGCTCGATGGTAGCGGCGGAGGCCTGGTAGGATTTTATGGGCGAAGAAATAGGAAACATATGATTTTGCATTTTTCTGTGGGTGTTATCCCACGAATTCTAGCGCTGCAGGCAATTCCGGCGTAACTTTCCTAAAAAATCATGCGAGTGGGTTCGTAACAAGCTTGGGAAGAGGCCTAGGTGGCCTGGCAGCAGCGGGGGAGGTCTGGTACGATTTTATTGCCCAAAGAATATGAGGAAACAAGTGATTTTGATAATTTTTTATGGGTGTTAGCTCACGGATTTTGGCGCTGCAGAGGGCTCCGGCATAACTTTCTCAAAAAATCATACGAATGGGTCCACAATGAGCCTGGGAAGAGGCCCAGGTGGAGACGGGGAAAGCCTGATAGGATTTTATGCCAAAGAACAAGAAACAGGCAATTTTGACATCTTTTTGTGGGTGTTAGCCCACGAATTCTGCGCTATAGTGGGTCCGACGTAACTTTTTCAAAAAATCATACTTGTCGTTCTACAACGAGCCCGGAAAGAGGACCAGGTTGAATTTTGGCGCTGCAGGGGATCTGCCACAACTTTCCTGAAAAATCATATAAATGAATCTGCAAAGAGCTCGGGAAGAGGTATAGGTGGCCCGGCGTCGGCGATGAGGCCTGGTAGGCCTGGTAGGATTTTAGGGGCCAAGGACTTATAAACAGGCTATTTCGGTAGTTTTCTATGAGTGTTGGCCCATGGGATTCTGGCGCTGCAAGGGGCTCCGGTATAAATTTCTTGAGAAATTATATGGGTGGGTCCACAACTATCCCGGGAAGCTGCCCAAGTGGCTCGGCTACGGCGGGGGAGGCCTTGTAGGATTTTATGAACCATGAAACAGGAAATAGGTAATTTTGATAGTTTTCTGTGGATATTAGCACACGGATTCTCGCGCTTCAAGGGGCTCTAGTGCAACTTTCCAAAACAATCATAGGAGTGGCTCCGCAACGAGCTCGAAAAGAGGCCCAGATGGCCCGGCGGCGGCGAAAGAGGCCTGGTAAGATTTTATGGGCCAAGGAATAGGAAACCAACGATTTAGGTAGTTTTTTGTTGGTTTTAGCCCATGGATTCTGGCGCTGCAAGGGGGCTCCGCGACACTTTCCCAAAATATCATATGAGTTGGTCCACAACGAGCTGGGGTAGAGGCCCTAGTGGCCTGACGGCAATGCGAGAGGCCTGGTAGTATTTTATGGGCCAAGGAACAGGAAACAGATGATTTTGGCAGTTTTTTATGGGTGTTAGCCCACATATTTTAGCGCTGCAAGGGGCTTCGATGCAACTTTCCCAAAAAGAATACGAGTGGATCCACAATAAGCTCAGGAATAGTCCTAGTGGCCCAGCGGTGGCAGGGGAGGCTTGGTAGGATTTTATGGGCCAAGGAACAGGAAACGTGCGATTTCGATAGTTTTTTATGGGCGTTCACCCACATATTCTGGCACTGCAGGGGGCTCCAGTTCAACTTTCCAGAAATATCATACGAGTGGGTCCGCAACGAGCTCGGAAAGAGGCACAGGTGGCCTGTGATGGTGGGGGAGGCCTGGTAGGATTTTATGGTCCAAGGAACAGGAAACATGCAATTTCGATAGTTTTATGGGGGTGTAAGCCCATGGATTCTGGCGTTGCAAGGGGCTCCGATATAACTTTTCCAAAATATTATACGAGTGGATCTGCAACGAGTCCAAGAAGAGGCCCAGGTGGCCCGACGACGACGGGAGAGGCCATGTAGGATTTTATGGGCCAAGGAATAGGAAACAGATAATTTCAGCAATTTTCTGTGTGTGTTAGCCCATGAATTCTGGCGTTGTAGGGGACTCCGGTGCAACTTTCCTGAAAAAATATACAAATAGGTCCGCAATGAGCCCAAGAAGAGGCCCAGATGGCCCGACGACAGCGGGGGAGGCCTGGTAGGATTTTATGGGCCAAGAAACTAGAAATAAGCAATTTTGGCAGTTTTCTATGGGTGTTATTCCATGAATTTTGGCACTGTATGGGGCTCTGGAGCAACTTTCCAAAAGATCATACGAGTGGATTTGCAACAAGCCTTGGAAAAGGACAAGGTGGCTGGTTGTGACGGGGGAAGCCCAATTGGATTTTATTGGCCAAGGAACAGGAAACAGGTGATTTCGCAATTTTTTGTGGGTGTTAGCCCACGGATTCTGGCATTACAGAGGGCTCCGACGTAACTTTCTTGAAAAATCATACGAGTGGGTGTGCAATGAGCTTGGGAAGAGGCTTCGGTGGCTCGACAAATGCGGGGGAGGCCTGGTAGGATTTTATGGGCCAAGGAACAGGAAATAAGCGATTTTAGAAGTTCTCTGTGGGTGTTAGCCCATGGATTCTGGCGCTGCAGGGGCTCCAACGCAACTTTCTTAAAAAAATCATACTAGTGGGTCGACAATGAGCTCAAAATGAGGCCCAGGTGGCCTAGAGGCGGCGGGGGAGACCTGGTAGGATTTTACGGGCCAAGAAGTAGGAAACAAGCAATTTTGGTAACTTTCTGTGTGTGTTAGGTAACGAATTCGAGCGCTGCAGGCAGCTCCAGCACAATTTTCCCAAAAAATTATACAAGTGGGTCCGTAATGAGCTCGAGAAGAGGCCCAGTGGCCCGGCAGCGGCGGGGGAGGCCTGCTATGATTTTATGGGCCAAGGAATAGGAAACAGGCGATTTCGACAATTTTCTGTGGGTATTAGCCCATGGATTATGGCGCTACAGGGGTTACAATGTAACTTTTCCAAAAATCATATGAGTGAGTTCGTAACGAGACCGAGAAGAGGGCTAAGTGGCCTAGCGGTAGCGGGGGAGGCCTGGTAGGATTTTATGGGCCAAGAAATAGGAAACATGCGATTTTGACAATTTTCTGTGGGTGTTAGCTCACGAATTCTGGTGCTGCAGGGGGCTCCGGCGTAACTTTTCCAAAAAATTATATGGGTGGTTTTGCAACGAGCCCAAGTGGGTCGATGGTGGCGAGGGAGGCCTGGGAGGATGTTATGGGAACAAAAAACAAGTGATTTCGATAATTTTCTGTGGGTGTTAGCTCACAGATTCTGGCGCTGCAGGGGGCTCCGATGCAACTTTCCTGAAAAATCATACGAGTGGGTCTACGACAAGCCCGGAAAGAGGCCTAGGTGGCCCGGCAGCAGCGAGGGAGGTCTGGTAGGATTTTTTGAGCCAAGGAACAGGAAATAGGCAACTTTGATAGTTTTCTGTGGGTGTTATTCCACAGATTCTGGCACTGCCGAGAGCTCCGGTGCAACTTTCTCGAAAAATCATACGAGTGGGTCCTCAATGAGCCTAAGTCGCATCTCGCCACTTGTTGTTTGCGAAGTTATTGGCGCAAATAATAGTATTAAGGGCTCAATTGCCAAATTATCTAATTAAATTTATTTGTCTAGATAATGCTGGGGAATTTACATCCCATGCATTTGATGATTATTGTTTATCTATTGGGATAAAAATCGAACATCTGGTAGCTCATATTCATACTCAAAATGGCCTTACAGAGTCATTTATTAAGCGCCTATAATTGATAGCAAGACCACTACTTATGAAAATAAAGTTACCCATTACTATTTGGGGTCATGCTATCCTACATGTAGCAGTACTTATACATCTCAGACCGACCAACTACAAAAAAATGCTCTCCGTCACAATTAGTGTTTGGTCATGAGCCCAATATCGCTCATCTACGAATCTTTGATTGTACTGTATACGTGCCTACAGCACCACCGCAATGTACTAAGATGGGTACTCAACGAAGGTTATAAATATATGTTGGGTTTGATTCACCCTCCATTATTTGCTACCTTGAACCGTTGACTAGAGACTTGTTCACTGCTCAATTTGCAGATTGTCGGTTTGATGAAACAATTTTCCTACAATTAGGGGGAGAAAAGGACCCCTAAAAGGGAAATTGCGTGGAAAGTCTCATCACTATCTCATTTTGATCCACGTACACGCATATGTGAACAAGAGGTCCAGAAGATCATCCACTTACAGAAAATAGCGAATCAAATGCCAGATGCATTTACTGATTTGCAATGAATAGCTAAATCACATATCCCTACAATGAATGTGCCTATCTGTATTGACGTCCCAAAAGGACCATCTACTTATGTCATAGTTTCTGAATCACAAACACGTCTGAAGTGTGGTAGGCCATTAAGTTCAAAGGATAAAAAATTCTAGGAAAAAAGCATGAAAAATGATAAAATTGACACTATAACAGGACCTTATGAAGAAGTCCAAGATCTGATTAATCCTGATATTTCTGAAGAAATCAGTGAACTCGAGACTCAAGTGAATAAAGAACTTTCAATAAGTTCTGCTGCTAATGGGAAAAATTTAAACCGATCGAAAGTTACAGTGGATAATACTTTTGCGTATAATGTTGTACTTGACCTCATACAAGACTGGGAGGATCTTGACCTAAATCAGTCGAAGAATGTCGACGAAGATGTGATTGGCCAAAATGGAAAGAAGCAATTCAATCAGAGTTGAATTTACTCTCTAAGCGTGAGGTATTTGGACTTGTAGTCCAAACCCCTGATGGTGTAAAACTAGTTTGCTATAAATGGATTTTTGTTCGGAAGCAAAATGAGAGAGTTAAAATTATAAGATACAAGGCACGTCTTGTTGCACAAGGATTCTCTCAAAAGCCTGGTGTCGACTATGAGGAAACATATTCCCCTATTATGGATGCAATAACTTTTTGATACCTCATTAGTTTAGCTGTACATAAAAATCTTTAGATACATCTAATGGATGTGGTTACAACCTACCTTTATGGTTCACTTGATAATGAAATTTACATGAGAATTTCAAAAGGATTCAAATTGCCTGATGCATATAATTCTAAATCTCCGGAGATGTTCTCAGTCATATTACAAAGGTCATTGTATAGTCTGAAACAATCAGGACGTATGTGGTATAATTATCTTAGTGAGTACTTGATTTATGAAGGTTATCAAAATGATGTTATTTGTCCTTGTATTTTTATTAAGAAGACAAAATCAGGATATGTTATACTCGTCATCTACGTTGATGACATAAACCTCATTGGAACCCTTGAAGAGGTCCAAAAGACAATTGAATAGCTAAAGAAAGAGTTTGAGATGAAAGACCTTGGAAAGACAAGACTTTGTCTTGGTTTGCAAATTGAACATTTAGCCAATGGGTCTTTATCCATCAATCTGCCTATACTAAGAAAATTTTAAAACGATTTTATATGGACACATTGTATCCATTAAGTACTCCAATGGTCGTTCAATCACTTCAAGTGAATAAAGATCTATTTCGACCTCCAGAAGAGAATGAAGAGCTCCTTGGTCTTGAAGTACCATATCTAAGTGTTATTGGTGCACTTATGTCTTGCCAATACAACTAGACCTGATATAACATTTTCTATTAACTTTCTAACAAGATATAGTTCTTCCCTAACGCGAAGACATTGAAATGGTGTCAAGCAATTTTGCGATATCTAAGGGGCACTACTGATATGGGTCTGTTTTATACTAACAAAGCTTGTACAGATCTTATTGATTATGCAGATGCAGGTTATTTATCAGACCCACATAAAGTCCGATCTCAAACAGGATATCTATTCATATGTGGGGAGACTACTATATCATGGCGATCTACAAAGCAGATCATTATTGTCACTTCTTTAAATCATGCTGAGATAACAGCAATACATGAAGCAAGTAGGAAATATGTATGGTTGAGATCAATAATCCAGTGTATCAAAGACAGGTGTGGCCTAGAGAATGGTATTAAAGTACCCACTGTCATATTTGAAGACAATGTTGCATGCATAATTCAGTTAAAAGGAGGTTACATAAAAGGAGATAGGACGAAACACATCTCACCAAAAGTATTCTTCGCACATTATCTCTAGAAAAATTGTGATATTGACATACAACAAATAGGTTCAAGTGATAATACAACAGATTTGTTCACCAAATCTTTATCAGCCTCAACTTTTGAGAAGATGGTACACAAGATAGGAATGTGAAGACTTCACGCTTGGATCAAGGTCTTCAACGTGGGGAGTAGAATATGCGTTGTACTCTTTTTTCTTAACTAAGATTTTATCCCACTGAGTTTTCCTGATAAAGTTCTTAATGAGACAGCTAATGATGCATATTAAAGCCATCTAAAACCTTCCTTTTACGTGAACAATTAAGAGGAAATATTGTGGCGTGAATTGCTACCTGGAAAAACAATAAAGTAGTCAAAAACATTATTTTTGTGGGTGTCACATCATTATGGGATGGCACTTTCTCTAGCTATAAATATAGCTCTGCAACACATAAAAAATACAACGAAGCAATATTTTATTTTCCCACTTTCTCTCCTTCCTTAGTTTTCCAGCTTTTACTTCTCCTTAAATTTGTTCTAATTCATTTAGATTTATTTTGTAACACTTATTATATTTTCCACATAGAAAAGAAAACCTCATCATGCTATAACCGAAACAAGAAAGAGAAAATGGTGCTAGCAACAATACATTTCATATACATAAATATGGGGTAATTTACGGAAATCTTACTAGTTTAGGAGTTTAATTACTAGGATATACTCTAATTTGCAATATGACGAATCTTTCCAAATTTTGGTGCGTTCAAATATGTTCAAATAAAAGTATCTTGGGATGCATGTGATCAAAATTAGGTGAATTTATTATAGATACATTGTATCTAAGTAAATTTCACACGTATCTAGGTGTATCTTCCTCAATATATGATACAGAACTCTTAATTAGTGGTAATATACGTAATTGTTTGAAAGCATAGATAGAATTAGTATATATGATATGAACATATGTCAAAGAAAATAGTGAATAACTCGTGAAATCATCCAATCTATTCAAATTTGGGTTGATTATTAACCTTTTCACTTATTAGCTCAAACTCTTCAAAGTTTGAGTTGATATCTAATCCAAATTAATCTATTCGAAATATTTTCAAAATATTTTTGCTAAATCTATTAGTGGTTTAAAAATTATTTTCTGCAATAAGATATGCTCAATAAACCTTGTTGGTATGTGGTGCTTTTCTCCAGTTAGACATCATACTTTTTTGTTTTCATTTTTATTTTTATTCGTATCGAAAAATTATTTTAATAACACCAAAATAAATCAAACTAAATTGATCTAGTTTAATTTGAAATATGATGTACAATTTTTTAAAATTAAATATCAAAGAATCGAACGATGATTCCTAATTACTATTTTAACTTTGAACTATTGAAGTTAAAGTCACTTGGCATGATCTTTAAACTAAGTATTAACCACACTCAATGGACGTAATATGTCAAAAAGCAAAAAGCAAATAGAAAATACCACTTCGATGAAGAGTTCATAATGTGCATCTCTTTTGAGAATAAACTATGTTATCATAATTTCTGATCTTTTTACGTGTATATATATTAGTCACAAGAGTTCGTGTTGGATTTTTTTTTTGTCTCAATGTGATATTGATAAATTTTTTGTATATATATTTTAAAATTTTAATTTATTAGTTATTGCAATTAATAACATTTTTTATGTTATTTTTAAATAATATATGCCACTTATTTTGTTTTAATTTATGTTGCACATATTTAATTTTGAGAGTCAATGAAAATTTTATTTATTTTCTAAATATTTTAAATCGTTAATAGCTGAAGCAGCTACAAAATAATTTATTAAAGGTAATATTGTAACATTAAACAGTTGAAGTAAACATGTCAATCAACAATTGCTTTTAAGAAAAAATAATTTATTATGAATAATATTGTAAATATATAGTTAAAACAATTGAAGAAATGGTTAATAGAAATGACATAGTAAAATCAAGCAATTGAAGCAAACACACTAATGGGCAACTGGCTTAAGAAAAAAAATTATTAGGATAAATTGAATAAATTCATAGTTGAAGTAGCTGAAGAAATAATTAATAAAAATGATGTAGTACACTCAAGCAACTGAAGCCAACATGTCAATCTGTAGTTGTCTACTTAAGGGGTAAACTGCAAATTGAATTGACAGTTAAAGCATCTGAAGAAATAATTAATAAAAATGATAAAATAAAATTAAGCAATTAAGATAGATACGTCAATCGATAACTACCTACTTAAGACAACTAAAGCAGACATGTCGATCGCTTATATATAAGTAAAATAAAATATAGACAATAGAAATAGATATATATAACCAATTAAAGGACTACTTTTTTCACTTCCTTAGTTGATAAAAAGGGAAAGAGGAAAAGTCAAAGGGAAAAAGTCAACGAATGCAAAGTTAAAGATGTGTTGCTTAAATAAAGCGTGTTTTTCAATGTGGAAAAATATATATGCATATTACATACTTTGACTATTACATTAGGACAATGTGGAAATACATTGAAAAACTGCTTAGATAAAGGAGTTAGAAAAATTATCAGAGATTAAATCAGAAACAATTCTTCTGCCACATAAAGATAAAAGTTCAATTATATATATATTTTTTATATTTTTCTGACTCCACTTACAATATTATACTGATTTGTTCTTGTTGTTCTTTTGTTGGCATTTTGCAAAATTTAAAGATTTTAATGATGTTTTTAAAAACTTGCAACTTATTAAAGTTGCGTTCTTTTGTGTAATCAGACCAGGCCCATTACATTTTATTCAATCATTTCATAATGTCATAGTAACTCTATAAATGAACTTTTGTAATCTTTTGTGTTGTCTATGTTGATATGTTTTGATGATGGCCATGTTGAATTGTAAAGCTTCTTTCTTCCATTGATCTTTTCTCAAGGGAGTTTTAGATTCATTTCAATCATTTTACTAGTATTAATTGATATTTTTGAAATGAGAGCCTTTCAAAACACCCTCTTTATATTTATGAGATAGTAGTAAGGTCTGTATATATTTTATCCTCTTCAAACTTCACTTGTGAAATTCTTATTATTGTTTACATCAAACATATATCCATCTAGGTCATCATCTCAAGACTTTGGGACCCTCACAATTTTAGCCGCCTAGCTTTTAACTCACAAGGCAAATCAATAGTTGAATTCTGAATTCACCTTCCTATGCCCCATCTTTCCCTTCTCATTCTAATGATATTTTTCCAAGGCAAGTTTCACAAGTGTCCCCTTTTCGAGTCCAATGGGTAACGGTCCATGGCCTATTGCACTCTCCCTATACTCCGTCTCTTAGTGACCTAGTGCCATCTCTAAGGTTAATTTGCCACAAAATCGTACCAGGAGAGTCCTCTAATATCACTTGTCACGGCCTAAATCCAGCAATCAAATATCCAGTTTGATCTGACCCTATTGAGTCATTTCAAGGCTTTTGAACCTCACTATTTTATTTGTTGTACTTTAATTCTAAAGGAATCTCATCGATTGAGATATGAACTTATCGTTATATGACTCATAACTTTTTCCTCTCATTCCGATATGAAATATGTCTAAAATATGCTTTACGAACTAAATCCTTTTAAAGCTCAATTCCCAAACATGTCGAGAATTAATTTTAAAAGAATCTCAAAAGTATCTTCCTACAAAAATTAATACTACTAACTATACCTAAACATCAAATAAGTGACATCAATTATTTGAATATTTATTTATTGGCCATATCATTCTAACATTCTCATCTTATACAATAACAATAAAATATTCAGTGAAATTTCATAAGTAGAATGTGAGAGAGTAGAACGTACATGGACCTTACCACGACCAGAGGTAGAGAGGCTCACATGAATGTTATACATAATAAAAATTAAAGAAGGTACTAGAACATGAAAAAGAAAAGGACGCATGACATGTAACAAAAATTATAATTGTGACAAAGAAAAAGCTTTTATATTTGTTAAACCAACTAAGGTCCCAATAGAAAACTACAATGTGAACATAAAAAAGGAAATTCAACTATGATACAATTGTCATTGAATCCCACTAATTGTGGCATTAATACATTATTGTACAAACAAAAATGTTTAATGAGAAAATTAAAAGTTAATCTCTTCATAATACATTGATTTTACTTAAACCTAGTAAAAAGGTCAAAACAAAAAATATAAGTAAAATTTGAAAAATAAAATTATAAAAAAAAAGTCTACCTAAAAGTCAAAGAACGGGTGGAATAGATCAGAAGCAGACGGAGACGGCGAAATTAACGGAGCTGAAAATAACGTTGACGGACTTGGACTTAACATCGTCATAAATGGATCCGTCGGAAACGGCGAAAATAGTCCCGGCGGCGATACTGATGGTAAGGTCGCCGGCGCCGGGGACAAAATCCCCGGGATCTGACACTTTTCTACGCTTGAATTTCCGATGATATCCAAAATATCCATCGATTCGAAAGTTCCCATCGCAGTAGCAGCAGCTGGAGGAGCAGCGGCAGATGGACTACTCGCTTTTTCCATAGAAGCTAACTTCGCCGCCGGCGATAAATTCCCATCACCGGAACTGAAACCGGGACCCGACTCGGACGTCGATGTTTCCATCGAAGAAGAAGAAGTAGATCCAGTAAGTCTTTGTACAACACTCATAAAGTCACTAACCGTCGTGTGATACACTTTCGGTGAGACGGCGTAGATTATCACCGTTTGGGGGTTTTGGTTCGTCGCCGCCGCCGCTGCCGCCGGAGCTACGGCGGTGGTATGTGGCGGAGGATGCGGCGGAGGAGCGACCGGAGGTTTCTTGATCTTGTAGGAATCTTTATTGACTCTAAGAGGAGTTGGACGAGGACCTTGTAGTTCTCTTCTGGTCGGAGATGGCCTTCCGTCGGAGGCGCCGGCGAAAAACTCCGGTGGTGGAAAATCCATTAGAGGAGGGGAAAATTATTATTTGTGGATATTTTAAAATGATATATGAGTGGTAATAGGAAATAACCTACAAAAGGGGGAAAAAGTGTTTACTTTGGAACATGAATGGAAAGAGCAAAGGAAAAAAAACTTTGAATATTCCATTTCTATCAACATGTTCTTAAAGAAAAATACAAAAAAAATAAATAAAAAATACTAATATCATTTCTAAAATAAAAAATAATTTTGAGTGCTCAACAACTTGGCATATATTGATCACGCTATTCTCAATTTGACATGTGATAATTACTACATGCACGGGTTGATTGGAATAAACTTGTAAGGAGCAAGTGCTCAAAAATATATAAAACTAATTTGTATAAATAAATAGTACTTAGTAGATATAATAGTAATATATTTCGTGTAATTACATAAGTGAAATTTACAGGGGTAGAAAGTATTTATATTTTATTTATTTTGGTGGATGATACTTCCATTAAATTAAGGTGGCAAACTTATTTTCATAAACTTCTAAATGAAAAAAGAGATAGAGATATTGAGCTGGATAAGTTGGCACACTCTGAAAACCATCATGATTTTGGTTATTGCAGGCGGTTCAGAGTTGAGGAGGTAAGACGAGCTATTAGTAGGATGAAGAGGGGGAGGGTGATCGGGCCCGATGAGATTCTGATAGACTTTTGAAAGAACATGGTCAAGGATGGCATATAGTGGTTGACTAGATTGTTCAATGCTATTATGAAGACTGCCAAGTTGTCTGATGAATGGAGGAGGAGTACAATGGTTCCATTGTACAAGAATAAGAGAGATATTCAAAACTGTAACAATTACAGGGGTATCAAGTTGTTAAGCCACACTATGAAGGTCTGGGAGAGAGTAGTTGAGATGAGGGTGCGAAGAGTAGTATCTATCTCGGAGAATCAGATTGGATTCATGCCGGGGCGGTCGACTACTGGAGTAATTTATCTTGTTCGGAGGTTAGTGGAGAAATATAGGGAAAGAAAGAAGGACTTTCATGCGATTAAGGACATGTACGATAGAGTCAAAACTCGAGTAAGAATGGTGGAAGGAGACTTAGAGTATTTTTCTGTTGAGATGGGACTCCATCAAGGATCTATGTTAAGCCATTTCTTGTTTGCCTTGGTGATGGATGAGCTGACGCGATCTATCTAGGAGGAGGTACCATGGTGTATGCTATTTGCAGATGACATAGTACTGATTGATGAGACTCGGACTAAAGTTAATGATAGGTTAGAGGCCTGGAGACACGCCTTGGAGTCCAAACGATTCAAATTTAGTAGGACCAAAACTGAATACTTGGAGTGCAAATTCAGTGTTGAGAGAGATGAAGCAAACTTTGATGTGAGGCTTGCTAGTCATTCTATTCCCAAGAGGGAAAACTTTAAGTATTTGGGGTCCATTATCCAGAATAGTGGCGATATCGACGATGATGTCACACATCGTATTGGGGCAGCATGGACTAAATGGAGGCTTGCATCTAAAGTATTGTGTGATAAGAAGATACCACCTAAACTCAAAGGTAAGTTTTACAGATTGGTGGTTAGAACATCTTTGTTATATGGGGTGGAATGTTGGCCAATCAAATGATAAGATGAGAAAAGCGAGACTGCGATGGTTTGGACACGTGCAGAGAAGGAGTACCGATGCTCTTGTTAGGAGGTGCGAGAGGTTGGTTTTAGGAGCTACACAGAGTGGTAGATGATATCCACTTTTGAGACGAGGGTTTCCAGGAAATAGCCTCTCTATTTCTATGAGGTAGTGGTAAGGTCTGCGTACATTCTACCCTCCCCAGACCCCACTTGTGGGATTCCACTGGATATGTTGTTGTTGTTGTTGTTATTGTTGTTTGTTTTTGATAGATTTTTAGCCAAGAACAAATGTAAGTAATTAACAATAAAATAGCAAAATATACAGAACAAATGAAACAAGAGGTAACAGTGTAAATTAGGAAGATGACATATTACATGTGTACTAACTAATATTACAATATTCGATTACCTATTACTAACCTTATGCTCAACCTTCCAAAATCTTATTATGTGTCATCATATCTTGAGTAAGTTGAAGATGTGTTATGACTTCTTTAATCATTTTTATCTAGTTCCTTCTATCTAGGTCTATCTCTCTAGAACTTATTATAGTCAACCTTTCACATCTCCTCACTAATTCATTCATGATCCTATTCTTCACATGTCTGAACCATCTCAATTTTATTTTCTTCATCTTATTCATCACAAAGGTCATTGTAACTTGTCCCATTAACCTTATTCCAAATCTTTTTATGCTCAAGTATCAATCAGGTCATCTCTGCTACCTTCATCTTTTGAAGATATTTGTTCTAGAGTGGCCAACATTTTGTTTATACAACAAAGAAGGTCTAGTCTCCGCTATGTAAATTTTACTTTTAAGCCTTGGTGACACATTCTAATTATCATACAATACAATGAAGACGAACCTCCATTCCATACACTTCACTTTAATATGATATGTGATATCATTATCAATCTCATCATTTTCTTAGATTATAAATCCAAGATACTTGAAACTCGCTATGGATCTTCACTTTCTGTGTGTCATGTTACTAAATTTGCACATCATGTTTTCAGGTTTGGTCTTGTTTAAACTAAAATCTTTAAATACTAAGGTTTGTTTCCAAACTTCCAATATAACGTTAACTCCATTGCATGCAATCAATATTATGTCATTAACAAATAACATATATCACGACATTTTCATATGAATATGCAACACAAATTCTTCTATCACTAAGACACATAGAAATAAGCTAAGGGTTAATCCATATCATCACTCTATTATGATCAGAAAGTATTTTGAAGTATTTGAGTTTTGGCTCCAAATACCTTTTCGAGGTCAATCAACACAAATTGTAGGTCTCTCTTCTTATCCCCATATTGCTACAACAATCTCCTTACTTTCAATTTCAAATATATATGTTAGAATTTCAAATATATTTTGGCAAGTCAAACTTGAGGCACAATTATTTTTAAAAATAATTGGGGCAAATCAAATTTTAAAGGCAATTATCGAGAATTTGGCATTAAAATACTAAATTTCAAGCAAAATTATCAAAAATTTGACCTTAGCAAACAAAAGGGAAAAGACATAAATTCCCCCCTGAAGTTGTCTCGAAAAATTATTTACACACTTTAATTATCTGAGTGATCTATTACACACCTATACTATTTTAAAGTGATACTTTTTAACCCTTCCTACCCTAAATCCTAAGCACATTTCTGTCACTCTCCATTGGTGTGTCCTGCATATAATATAATCAATTTTTTAATTTTTTTAAATTAAAATTATCATTTAAAAGTCTAACAAATAGCAGTTGGTCAACAAATACGAGGACTTGCTCTCCGCAACTGATCCTTTCTTCGAGCGAATTCTATTACCTGTAAGCAAATCTTGAAATTTATATCATTCTTAAAAGTCTACTCCTTTGTTGTTTCATAAGAATGATATAACCCATACCTCCCAACCTAATTTTTCAACCCACTGTCCACCGAACTCCCACCGACGAAAAACTCAAAATTCTTCACTTCACCTTTCTCCCCTTGCCCGACAGCACTGGAAAATACCACCGACAATCAAGCAACTTAGCTCACCGAAATCCACCAAAACAGCCCCACTTAAAAGCCACAATCACAGAACAACTACTTTGTATTTTCAGAAAATCGATAGTTCACCGGTGACTCTATTTTCTCGCCGAAAAACTCCTCTTTCCATAGAAATTTTGGCATACTTTCTTATTCTTATGTCTTAAAACTCTAAAAAATAAATAAATAAAATTGGAGGGGATTAGGCATGATGGAAACAGATCCTAATGGGTCTTATACAATTTTTTTCCTTTGAAAATTTCATTAAATTGAAGAAATTTTTTAGAAATTTCTTCTACTAATAGTCAAAATCGACGACTAGATTTATTTGTTCTAAGGAAAAAATTTATTTTTTCTATCTATGGTCAAAATTAGATCCTTCTAAGACAATCATCATTTGGAGAATTTTTGGGAGTATTTGTTGGTGTGAGAGATCTTTGACTTGGTTTTATAATTAAATTTGTCAAAGAAATTTGCAGCAAAGATTTATGTCAAATTTGTTGATTAAAGTTTAGAGTTCTTGGAGAAATTAAATGGGTAAGTGAAATAAAATGGACTTGGTTTAAACAAAATGGTTTTGGATCAATAAATTAGATTAAAATTCATTTAATATGTGGCATTATCATAGGGAGAGTGCATCTCGCTCTCTACGTAATATATGGGGATTGGGTAAGAAGGGTTAAAAAGTATCATTTTTAAATAGTATAGGTGTGTAATAGTTCATTCGGATAGTTAAAATGTGTAAATGATTTTTCGAAACAACTTCAAGGGGAAATTTATGTCTTTTCCCCAAACAAAACATCAAGTGCAATATAATAAATTTGCTTGCACAAGCAATATGTCAAACTTCATACAAAGTTTTTAGACATATATATATATATATATATATATATATATATATATATATATATATATATATATATATATATATATATATTTATATATATGTGTGTGTGGTATGCTNTATATATATATATATATATATATATATATATATATATATATATATATATATATATATATATATATATATATATATAATTTTAGATACCTGTGTTGAAAATTATTTTTAAACTAACTAAACCTAAAAAGATTTAAAGATAGCTTAAATGATAGTCCCAAAATTTGTTGTAATTGTTCACTTCACTCACAAAAAAAACTCATCAATTGGTATATAACAAAAAAATAAGGACCCGTTTGATCATGAGAATTGTATACCAAATGTGTAATTATCTTCTTTTTTGTAAATGATCCATAATTTTTTTAATTTAAAATTAAAATTTTATGATAATGTCTTATTTGCAAACGTAATCTTGGAAGACAGCATAATTAGTTGATTCTCTTTTGTTTTAACAATACTTAGATAAAGTTAATTATTTCAGTGTTACTCTCATGAACAAAAAATAAATAAAGAAAAAGATAACCAACCCGTGAAAGAGGGTGTTTTAAATATCTGATGTAGTACTACTATGTACTTTAGTTAGTACTGATACAAGTGTATATTACAAACTCTAGACTTGTTAATAACGGTATTCTTCTTATGTGTGTTAATTTTATTGTATTTACTTTTGAGCATTGCTTTCATTATTAGTCGTTCTTCCTTGTTTCTCTCTTCCTTCTCCTTTTACGTATCTAGTTTATTCTACTTATGTGTTTTTGTGACGAGGATTCCCCAGAAATAGCTTCTCTACCTCTTTGAGGTACTGGTAAGGTCTGCGTACATTTCACCCTCCACAGATCCCACTTGTAGGATTCCACTGGGTATGTTGTTGTTGTTGTTGTAGACTTGTTAATAACTAATTAACTTGGAGCTTCGCCTTTTAATCATGTATTTAATTTTTCATTTGCAAATATAGTACTCTTGGAGGGATAATTATCGTAGATGGTCTTTAGACCAAAGTAATTATCAGAAAATGATCATTCATTGTATAGGTATATATAGCCAGTGTATATTTCAGTTTTTGATTATATCATAATGTATATCCAGTGTATAACCCATGTATAAGTAATTTATGTTGTAATTAGTTTTTATATGACTTTTAACAAGTTATATTGTATATTTTTTATGAATTCTGACCATTTTTATATAAATAAAATATGACCATATTTATTATAAATTAATTAGTTTATTGTGTATATTTGAAATTCTCTCTACGTGGAGGCAGCGGTGGAGCTATATATAGTAAGGAGGAATCATTTGAATTATTTTTGTTCGAATATTATATCGTGTATATATAAATTTTTTTAATATAATTGACATGATTTCGAACGACCGTGAGTGACACCTACACCAACCCTTTGATGGAAGACCAATAATCCAACACAATCAACTGAACTAACTCAGTTTTAACAAGACTAGAATTTATGGAAGCAAACTTTAAAATAACCAAACTAATTTAGTTTCACAACCTTAGCAAAACTTAAATAGTGTAAAAATACTACCCAAGAATTGAAAGGTAACAATGAATCTAAACAATTGGGGATGCAATCCCGAAACTAATCAATAACTAAATAAAAGAAGTATGAGTTCAGAAACAAAATAGACAAAGATAATGAAGGAATCTATAGTACCTATTGAATTTTTTGAAATCGACGATCGCCTAACTGAGGTCTATCTAGAGTCGCCTGTCTGACTTTCCTCACTCTTAACAGTTGGGGATGCAACCCCGAAACTAAAATCAATAATTCAATAAAGAAGCACGATTCTAGAAACAAAATGGACAAAGATAATGAAGTAATCCATAACACCTTGGATTTTGAAATAACAGTCACCTGACTGAGGTCTACCCCCAGCCGTCTGTCTAGCTTTCCTCACTCCATTGACTTTCTTAATAAAGTCTGCCATCTCAATGAAACTCTTTCCTAGAGCGATCATATGAACAAATAAAATCTGCAACGCAGAATTCAAACTTTTAATAAACATCTGAGTTCTCCGTCTTTGTAGTTACCAATTAGGTGACATATTTGAACAAAGCATGAAACTTAGACTTAAATGAAGCTATATTCATGTACCCTACTCAAGTGCCATGAATTCATCTTTCTTGTGATCCCTCAAGGTCCGGGGCACATACGTCTCTAAAAATAATGTGTCAAATTGAGCCCAAGTAAGTGGTGGCAAGATGGCACTCAACATTCCCAAAAACTCTCCATCACTACTTGGCCTCATCCTATAGCTAGAAGGATACAAACTCCACTCCATGCTAATGCACAATTCCAAGATTATGCAGCCTCTCATAACAATCTAGAATGAACCCATACGCATCCTCACTCTCCATACCTTGAAACACTAGCAACTTCGATTTCACAAACTTTATCAGCATCTTATGCTTTGTATTGGTCATTGCTAGGCCCAAGAGAGGGCGAAAGAGTGTATCATCACCTAAAGTCTGTCCCCACCTTAACCTTTTCCTATTCTGTACCATTTTGTAGGACTCTACTATATTTATTTTCATAAAATGAGATCAACGAACCTAAGCTTTGATATCAACTTTGTTATGGGTTCGAACGTCCGTGAGTAACACCCACACTAATTAATCCTCTAGTAGGAGAATCAATAATCCAACACAATAAACTGAACAAATACAATTTTAACAAATAACCAAGCTAATTGAGTTTCACAACCTCAGCAAAACTTAAATAGTGTGAAAATACTATCCAAGAACTAAAAATCGTTATATGAAAACTCTAACTACGAGTTTAAAAGGTTGGGGATGCAACCTTGCCTAAACGCTTAGTATAATATTTTTTGAAATACTAATTAACTTTTGACATCGTCACTACTGAAGATTTGATTTGATATTATATATGGGAAAACAATAAAACATTAACGTTTAACTCGTTAGGGAATTGAAACACAAGGCGTCCAAGGAAAATGTGTTGTCAACTTGCTTGGACAAAGACAAGCTAGGAAGTATGCTACACCAATATTGCTCTCCTTAAATGTGTGTATATGGGCGTGTTCGATACGGAGAAAAATATTTTTAAAAAAATATTTCATAATATTTTTATGTTTGATAAGCTAATTTCTTTCTTCTTTTTTTTCAAGTAAAAATACATAAAAGGCCCAATTTTATTTTTTTAAATCTTAATGTATGTCACTGTGAATGTAGAGATTCTTTTTAGTATAGTAATAAATTCACATGAACCGAATATATTAAATTTTGAATTGCTTTTCCTGATCTCAAGTCACATACTTTTTTTCAAGAGAAAAGATGGATTTTTTTAAAAGAATCTACTTTATTTTTTGATACATGTACTCACAAGATTTTTTGAGGGAATAGACAAAATTTAAAAGAATCTTTGAAATTTTCTAATATAAATTCACGAGAAAAATTTGAATGAAACCGGCGAATCTCAGGTGAAGCGATTTGTAAAATGTTAAATTTTGTGATATGAATTCACGTGAAATTTCAAAGAGAATTAAGCAAATTTTGAGGATAAGTAATTTGCGGCATGCTGCCAAACATGACTGTTAGTCAAAGAAAAATCTTGGGGATAAGCGATTTGCAACCTGTTAAATTTTGTGATATGAATTCACGTGAAAATTTAAAGAAAATGGACAAATCTCGAGAATAAATGATTTCTAGCATGCTACCAAGCACGACTAATAAGTCACTTGACTTATTAAACGTATCTGACAGCATGTTGCAGATTACTTATTCTTAAGATTTGCTTGTTCTTTTTAAATTTTCACATGAATTTAAATCACAATGTTCATAGTTTATTTTCAAAAATTTTGTTTATTCCCTAATTTATTTAACATGATTGAGATTTAAAAAAAACAACTAAAAAGCTAATGTATTCGGTTCATGTGTACATAAACATTTTTTGTTGCTTAAATCATCTACCTCCCAACAACTTAGGGGTGTTTGGATAAATATTTTTTAAAGTTGACTTGGTACACTTATTAAAAAACTAGTTTAGTGTACGTGTTTTGCACGTATCTATTGTGTCACTTAAAAAATTATATATAAATAGTATTTGTCATTGAAATAAATATAAGATTCATATAAGTAAAATTAAATAAATACTATTAATTTGATGCAATAATTTAATCTATTATGTGCAGGCAAAGATGAGAAAATTAATTTAATTACGTACAATATAGATATGTTAATAGTTTATGAATACAAAAAGTAATAATTTGGAGTTAAATAATTCATTGATTAAAATTTAATTTTAAAAAAGACTTCTAAATATAAAAGGAGTAGTTTAATGTTTCCAACATAATTTTTAATTACTCTTTTTATTTTTTTAAATTTGTCACATTACATACTTTTGTCAATATTTGATAATTTAAATTTTAATTAATTTCAAAATCTCAAATATTAAAAAAATATATTAGTAATATTTTTTCCTTTTGTTGTAGTCTAGACAATTATTCATATAGAATAGTCTTAAATCAAGAGTGAATTCTAAAGAATCTTGAAATTAAATAAATACAAGAGTAAATACTTACAAAAATTTAAAAATAATAAAAAGATGATTTTGTCTAAAAAAAAAGTCTTTAATAAAGGGTAAAAAGTTCAAACAATATTTCTAAGAACTTTCATGCTTTTAATATAGTATAAATAGTTATCGGTATAATAAGTTTAACATTTTACTCTTATTATTGATAGGATTTCAAACATATTTACTCACTATATTTTTAGAAATATATTAACTCAATAATAATAAATTGAAGGTATAATAAAAAAATTATAATACCTTAATTTGTCAAAAATAATAAATAAAAATAAAAATAAAATTAAAAAAATTTTGATAGCTAAAAATATAGAAAGAAATTTGTTTGATTTCTTTATCATTGTCCATGTTGCACCGACTCCATTAGGCATGGAAAGAAACAACACACCATGACAAATTCATTTTATTTTATGCATTCAATAATTAAAAGAGTTTGTGGAAAAAAATTTAGTTGTATAATAAATAATTCATAGATCAATAAATTATTAGATTTGTAATCAAGCTCTCTAATTTAGATTGATTTTAGATTTACCAAATCTAAAATCAAATTTCTTTTCGCACTAAATATACTTAAAAATCCTTTGGGATAAGGTTAATTTAACACATAAATTATTTTGATAATTTCACATTAAACCTAAAATATTACATAATAAATCTTGCTAATTCAAAATATTTAAATTAATCTAACAAGTTTATATGTAAGGCGAATTGAGTTAGATTCAATTGTGACCCCCTTTTTTTGTAAATTAATTAGGCTTTTGACCATGAAAAATTAAATATTCCTCATAAAAATTTTAAGTTAAAATTGTGTTTGATCATTTTTTAAATAAATTATTTTTTCTAAAATTAATTTATATCACCCAAACTAAATCATTTCTCGATTTGTGCATGTCATTTTTTGTGCTAGACCCATACTAATCTTCTGTAGATCGTTTTACTTTATCAAATATTCCTAAAGAGATTTATATCATCTAATTTGCTATGAAAGAGTAATATTTCAAAATAAAAAATATATATTATGATAGATTTAATCCCCCTCTATAATTTACTATATATTATTATAAATATTTTTTCACTTTATTAGAATTTTCGAAGTCGAAATCGAATATAAAGCTATGCTTTGGGTTCTAAATGTGATTATAAGAATTTACTTAAATTACACTCAACTCCCCTAAGAATGTCAAAATTATCTTTTTAATCCATACTTTACTCTAAAAACCTATATCCCCTTTTAACGGCTAAATATGGGTAAGAATTAGAAACTATTTTAACATCCAACAAACGGTGCGCACATTAAATTCCGTGCACTCAAACGGTGTATATTAGTCTTTGGCAATTACCTCCCGCCACGTCAAATAAATCTATAAAGTTAAAAAGCCTAAAGTTAAATTATATAAATATTTCTAACTTTAAAGTTAAATTATATTATATAAATTACAGTTGTCTTAAATGTCTGTAATTTGTCAAAAAATTGAAGAAAGTCAATTTTGAAGATGAAATCTTTATTGTAACATGATTGTCGTTCACGTTTAGGTACTTTGAACTTTTTTGATTACTAAATGATCTTGGAAAAGGACTAGAAAAGTCATTATAATCAATTCCAAATCATAAAATATTGAAAGCATTTGAGAGAGAATTAGAAATGTTCCAATAAGGACAACTCCTATATAGCATGAATACATTTTCATAGTTGTATTAATCTTAAGATGAAGTAATCATATGCAACGCAGGTGCAGTAAATCTAGTGACAATAAAAAAATTTACACATGCCACATCATCAATTAGCAAAAATTGTAGTGGGATAGTAAATTTAACTAGAGGTCTCATGTTTGAATCAAAGTCATTTTCTTAAAAATTGCTTTATCCCGATGTGAAATTTTTCACACCTGCCACATCATCAATCATCGAGAATTGTAGTGGAGTAGTAAATTTAACTAGAGGTCTCGTGTTTGAATCAAAATTATTTTTTTTTGAATTTTTTTATCCCAATATGAAACTTTTCACACCTGCTACCATCATCAATCATCGAAAACTGTAATGGAATGGTAAATTTGACTAGAGGTCTTATGTTTGAATGAAAGTCATTTTTTTTAAAAAAAAATGCTTTATCTCGATGTAAAACTTTTCGATGTAAATCTAAATTTAACAAAGACTTCAATGTAGGTAATAAATATTGAAAAAACAACAAATTAACTCATTACACACATTTGTTAGCATTATATATATCGATTTAACAAATTTATACTAATTGAGATGGATTACACATGCAATACACGTGTCGAAGAACTAGTAATAATAAAAAATTTACACTTGCCACATCATCAATCATCAAAAATTATAATGGACTAGTAACTAAAGGTCTCGAATTTGAATCAGAGTCATTTTTTCTGAAAAACTCTTTATTCCGATGTGAAACTTTTCACACTTACTACATCATTAATCTCGAGAATTGTAATGGAATAGTAAATTTGAGTAGAGGTCTCATATTGGAATGAAAGTCACTTTATCCCGATGTATAGTTTTCGTTGTAAATTTAAATTTAACGTGGTTAATAAATATCGAAAAAAAACAACGAATCAACTCTTGCCATGTCATCTAACGTGACACCTAATTTCCCCATGGTGCGTGGTTTGTGTGGGTGCGTGGGTATCATCTCTTTCCTTTCTTTTCCAATTTTGGGTTCTTTCTTCCTTCTTCTTCTAACACTCTCTGCAACAAAATAAAAAGTAATATATTTTCCAATTAAACAAAAATGAAATTCGAAATTGAAATTAACTAATCGGTTCTCATTCCCAATTTCATCCTCCGAGTAATAATTTATTTCCAACAGTGTCCCCCATTTTCGCCGTCATTTCAATGGCTCCATCGAGCTCAACGTCGCCGGCGGTGTTATCGAGGCTGGTAGCTCAAAGGAAGGTCCGTCCATCAGCTGACTCGTTGGAGAGCTACCACCGCCGTAAGCCACGGATGTCAGTGTCGCCGCCACCGAAGAAATTCAGGTCGATGGTTGAGATCATGAGAGTAACGAAGCGTGTGGAGTTGCCGGAGGAAGACGAAGAGGAGGAGACGGAGCCAAGGGAGGAGGAAGATGATTACGAAGAAGCTGTGTGTGAACAATGTGGCTCTGGGGAAAGACCAGAGGAGCTTTTGCTGTGTGATAAATGTAACAAAGGGTTTCATATGTTATGTCTTCGTCCAATTGTAGTTCGCGTCCCCATTGGACCTTGGCATTGTCCTCATTGCTCTGGTGATCAACATCGCATAATCAAAAGTATGAAATAACAAAGAATAAATTAATGACCAAATTGATTATCAATCAAAATTAACGTAAATAATGTGTTTTGTATATTGTTTATGTGGATGTTTAGGTTTCTCACAAAAGAAGATAGTCGATTTCTTTCGCATTCAGAAAGAGAATCAAATGGTGGTAAGCTGTCCATCTGCTCAAGGTAAATGAAACAATGTGATCTTTATATCGGGATAGGCTATAATGTACATACATTTGTAATCACAATGAATGTTTTGGTGAATCGATGTCTATGTGCTGTTGTTATACTATGTTTAGAGCCAATTACTATGTTTAGAGCCGATTGATTTATGTCTCGACTGTTATGTTTAGCGAATTAGGAATCTAAGCCATCCAAACTTAAATGCGAGATGTGGTTATTCTATTATTAGAAAAAGCATACTCAAAGGAAGGGACGTGCGAGGACATGAAGTTTTCCTCTTAAAACTAGAGAGGGGAAATGCAAGATCATCGCTTTATATAGTAGTGAATGTTACCCTTCCGGATGGCCCAGTGGTTTAAGACTTTCATGTTGGAAGTCTCAAATTTGAAACCCCTTGCTAGCAAAAGCAAGGGGCTTGCCTTCTGGGTCGAGCTCATCCCACCAGATTTCCCTAGTGCGGATTACTTTCCCTGTGTGGTTTGCGAGCTATTGCATAAGAGTAAGATTTTACCCTGTGCGCACCAAAGGGTAGTGGCTGCGAGTTCCCCTTGTCATAAAAAAAAGTACTGAGTGTTTGTTTTATCTTTTCCAATTTATGTGATGTGTGTTTGGATTCTAGAGTTCTTTTCTTGCTTGCTCTTTTGATATGGATTGATGTTTTTCGGTTATCATCTTTTGTTTCTATTTTAATTTCAAATAGTGGTCGACGAGCTTAGTGTGCATGACATTTAGGTTCAATATTCATTATCTTATCAGTATGATCAAATGAGTTTTGCTAATAACTTGTCTTTGTCTTTGCAGCATAGCTTTTGTCGGAGACCATTTGATATCTAAAGTTACTTGCAAAATAATTAATAATAGAGTAATCTCTGAATAATTTGCATGAACCGTAAGTTAGTTTTTGTCTCTTAGTTTATGTGTTGAATTGGATCACTCATAAGTTAACAGATAACTTCATCTTACAGTATTTGCCTTTCTTTTTTTCCATTCGTTTGGTAGGACTTTAAAGTTGTTCAATTTTATCTCACTTAGTGATCAGTGTTCTCAAACGTGCGGTTAAGGCCTGAAGCGAGACTCAAAACATGTTGAGCACTTTGCCTCGCTTTATGTGCACTTAAGTGTCATCATCAAGATTCTAAGACATACATTGCCTTGCCAATGAACCTCTTCTGAAGAGACGACACTAAACAATTGATATTTTTGTTTATCATAATTACTTTTCAATTTCTTTGTTAGACTAAAAATATCTGTTTGTATTTTTGTCTACCTTTGCAACTTTTTCATTAAAGCCCACCATTTATTTGTGCTTTGCACTTAAAGCTCCAACAGACCATAGAGCTATTTTGCCCTTTTTGCTTTTGAAAACGCTGTTGGTCATTACTTTTCTTAATGAAGAAACTGGATTTTGAACACTAAAGGTTTCTTCTTTCAGAAAAAGAAATCAAGCTAAGTAATTTTTATTTAACAAAAGATTACTTTTTTAGATGTTCTAATGTCTAAAAAGTGACTCTTGGCATTTTTGATAGAGTTGTACTTGTGCACATACGACAGAAATTTAATAATCATCTGTCTCAATGACCACGTGCTTTATTAAAATTTTCCACTGATCGGATGAATACTGTATGTGCTTGTCTTTAACCCATTCTTGTGTTTCCACATCCGACAACTAGTTTGGATTGAGATTTATTATTATATGCTTTGATCAAACCACTCACTCATGAGGTAAGTGTTAAGCTTGCTGGAAGCAGTCATGCAACTACCTTACCAAATTTATCAAGGATGATATATCCTTGTTAACAAAAGGATGATTAGCACATTTTAGTGAATAATACAATGTGATAGCACTGGTTAGCTGAAGAATTGTTTGGTCAAATATGAACTTATGCTTATCACTCATTGATATGATTTTGTTGCTGAAATTCAGTAAATAGCAACTTGTTAGTGCTGCACTTTATTCGTGTTCCTTATTTGTCTTATAGCTGTGAAGTGCTATCCAATTATATATAAATCCTAAACTAGACCTTTTTACCAAGATTAGATTGGCAAATGTGAAAACTGTTCTTATGTTGCTTGTCTAGGAAGATCTATACGCCGATATTTCATTCAAAAGTACGACTGCCTTTTCTTTCGACGTAGGCTCTTGTTACTCCCTTTATTTTCTGATAATTATTGTGTCCGGGCCAGCTTTCAGCTACTTTGACTAATTCTACCGGATACCTGTCATCTCCCACCAGCAACAGGTACTAGGTAACTCTGTCCACCAAGGCTAGGATAGATGAGAAGAAATCACCTAGTGTTTTAGTCTCTACTAAGATTGAACCTGAGACCTTATGATTTCTCGACCCACTTCATTAACCACTAGGCCACATCCTTGGGTGCGTTACTCCCTTAGTTTTCCTTCTCTTTTCCTGATATTGTGTTATATGCTGCAATCTTTCGTCATTCTGTTTTGAAGAATGTAAATATATGATTTGTATTAAAGAGATTTTACACTTCATTGTGAGTAGATTCGTTTTCTAATCTCAGAGCTTTCCCTAGATATATTTTGTTACCAGATCCTTGTAATCCATTGCAAGCTAGCGAATTTTTCTCCTCTAACTCTTAAAAGAAGCTAACATTAGTTTCTTATTTTCCATCATTCCTTGTCGACATTGTCAGCAGATATCAGAAAACGTCGAAAGCGTTCACTAGTTTTCCACAAGAGACGCCGAAGACTATCAACATTTATTCCAACAGAAGATCCTCACCGGAGGCTAGTTCAAATGGCATCTCTTGCTTCTGCACTGACAGCTCTTGATATGGAATTCAGCGATGAGCTAACTTACATGCCTGGCATGGCTCCTAAATCTGCTAACCTTGCCAAGTTTGAAAGTGGTGGAATGCAGGTTGGTCGGTCTATTCTATTGCTCTTTTAGTGTTACAACGTGTTAGCTCATACTTTCCCATTCAATTTTTTTTCTTTTGTTTAGGTTCTGTCAAAAGAAGATACTGAAACCTTGGATCAGTGTAAAGCTATGTATAAAAGAGGGGAATGTCCTCCTCTGATGGTAGTTTTTGATTCTCGTGAAGGGTATGCCTAGTTACCTCAGTTTGCTTGTGGGCTTCTTGTCTGTTTTTTTGTATTTGCACGTGAAATGCAAAGCATCCTATTAATGCAGCTATACTGTAGAAGCTGATGGGCCTATAAAGGACCTGACAATAATAGCAGAATATACAGGCGACGTGGATTATATCAGGAATCGACAGGAGGATGATTGTGATAGCATGATGACCCTTCTTTTAGCAAGAGACCCATCAAGAAGTCTTGTTATCTGCCCTGATAAGCGTGGAAACATTTCTCGGTTTATCAATGGCATAAATAACCATTCACCGTAAGCCAGTAGCCTCAATCTTGCCTTCTTAAGCTCGATCGTTATCCATCTTTTCTCCTCCATAAGTCTTTACTTATTATGATATGCTCAACCAACTGCCAACAATCAATTTTCTGAATGTCTAAACTTTCATATTAGGAGATCTTATAGAAATTGAAAATAACCAACCTACTGTTCTTGAGACTATTCCATTTTTGCAGGGAGGGTAAGAAGAAGCAGAACCTGAAATGTGTGAGATACAGTGTACAGGGTGCATGTCACGTTCTTTTGGTGGCGCTTCGTGATATAGCTAAGGGAGAGCGGCTGTACTATGATTATAATGGATATGAGCACGAATATCCAACACATCATTTTGTTTAAATTTTTTCTCATGTAGCTTGCCTAGTCAACCTAGGGTCAGGAGATCTTTCTTCTTCATAACTATAAAGCTAGTTCAGATCAAAGCCTTTTCCCTTTTTCTTGATTTATCAAAGTATCGAGGTGAATGGTAGCCATTTAGATGGAGATAGATACACCACAGCAGGAAAAATTTCGGTCCAAGTCCGAAGAGTTTTGGAGATTTAAGTTATTAGGTAACTTTGTCAATTTCATTCATACATTGACATATATAGACCTTAATCCTATGTAATTGCTTTTCGCACAAAATGCATCAGTTTTACAGATCTTTAGAGGTGTCTATTATAGAATGCTTCTTTCTTTTATTGTCCATTCTTGACTTTTGCTTAATGTAAAAGCATCTTTGGCTGGTTACCTTTTAAATGCTGCTGATTCTACAGGCAAAGGTATTGTTCTGACGAGTAATAAAATTTTATTATTTACAGAAGCAGCATCAAGTGGGAAAGGAGGTGGGAGGTTGGGGGAGGGGGGAGGTTAACTGGTAAAGTTGTTTTCATGTCACTAGGAGGTCACAGGTTCGAAGGCTGCATATAATAGAACCTTGTGGTTCGGTCCTTCCTTGAACCCACAGGTAGCAGGAGGTTAGTGCACCGGGCTGCCCTTTAAGCATCATCAGGTGATTGTCAAGTTTTACAGGACTAAACTTCCTTCCTGAGTTTCTTAGATCAACAAAGTCCATAAATGTGTCAAAATCATTTAACTAAATTTTACATTTTGCACCAAAAAATCAAAGTTTGTAACCATCAGATCTTCCTTCAAAAGATTGTAATTTATTTCTTCCAGTCAGTCCATGGAAGGTACTGTGACCCTATTGATTCCAATGATTTCATTATACTGTCTCTGTCTACTTTCCAACTAAGTTGCGCAGACTCTTCACTTTCAATGTCGCATCCATGTCGGATTCTCCGAAAATACAGCGAATCTGACATGCACCCGCTGACATTTTTGAAGAGTCCGAGCAACATAGCTTTCCAGTGTGTCCTTAACATTCTTAGGCGTCGCCATTGTACACCCAAAAAGTTCAAGACCAGATACTGTAATGTGCAGCTGAATGACAATGCAGAAACTGATATCTGCAGTTCTTGTCACAGCTTCAACTCATATAACATCTACTGCAATAGTAAAGTTCCTTCTGTAAGTCGTCTTGTGTGAAGTGTGAAGCATGCCTCACATGTTATGTTGCTCGGATCCTTTCACAAATGTTACTGCACTCGTGTTGGATCTTCCAAAAATGCATAACTTTTGGAGGATTGGACGCACACCAGGTAATACTTTAGAAGAGTCCGAGCAACATAGTGGCATATATAGATATCCAAATAAAGCAGGTTATATAATTCCATTTCTACACATCATCCTTACAAGCTATCTTCCTAAAAATTGATCTTGCTGCAATCACCACTTTTCAGTTTCACCAAATACTATAATTTATTACCTATGTTTTTCGGACTCTTCAAAAATACTTGTAGGTGTATAATCCTTTTCGGAGGATCTGACATGGGCGCAAAGAGTCCTAGAAACAGTAGTTCATTATACAATTTCTTAGTATGTTTCCTTAAAGCCATACCAATATATCATAGCTCAAATTTAGATTGCCTGTGTACCATTCCCCTCTCATGCTATATTTGGAATTAATTAGCTTCAATCATAGCTCTCAGCTTTGTCTTCATTGAACCACCATACAATTTGGTTTAGAGATGTTTCTTCTGTGACCTTAGATTTTTCTTCAACATTTGTTACCACTGGCAAAATTTTATTCAACGTCTTTTATGGGACTCATTTACGCGCAAATTTTGAGTTGTTGGACTACGCTCTCTAGTCCCAAAACACTCTTAACATGGTCTGATAGTGCTTGCTTCGAGTAAAGTCCACATAGATTCTTCCTAAAGGTCTCACACCTTTAGAAGTATCTTTACACGTTGTATGTAGCTTTCTTTTCTTATCAATTTCCAGTGTGAGACTTTATTCGTATACTCTAACAATTTCCCACTTCAACATTTACCACATGACCTGCTACTAAGATTCATCTGAGTATGTATGGCCACCAAAGCCCATATGCTTTTGTGTGTATGTTTCCAAGCTACGAATAAATGTAGTAAAACAATCATTGGGTGGGACAAAAATAGCAAACCAACCCCATGCTATCACACTCTAGTGGGCTTGTTTTTGAGCTCTTCACATGCCATAACATGAGAGCTTCTTGGACATGGATGAGCAAAAGTAGTAAACTAACATGTTCATGCCATCTCTCCGGGGGCGGAGCTAGTGTATACATTATATGCTTGGTCGAGCCCAGTAACTTTGGTTCAAATCCTGTATTTGCATCAAGAAATTCATTGAATAGTGGGTTGAGAACCATGAGGTCAAAGGTTCAAATTTCAATAGAGACAAAAACACTAGGTATTTCTTTTTCATCTATTTTAGTCATGGTGGATAGAGTTACTTGGTACCTGTTGCTGGTGGGAAGGTGTGAAATTAGTCGAGGTGTGCGCAAGATGATCTGGACACCACGGTTATCACAAAAATGAAAAATAATAATCCATCCAATATGTATAAACTAAGAATTAGTTTAGAACCTAGTCGCATAAAATGACTATAAAATCCAAAACTCATAAGTTTCAAGTCCTGGCTCTGCCTCTTCATCACTCTCCGTTGGACTTGTTTCTTAACTCTTCACGGGTGGTAATATGAAAGCTCTCCTACACCATCTCCATACATGTCCAGTCGTACCAAGGGTTTTAATACTAGTTTGTTGGGCTAAGCCAGCTCAAAGACACTCTTAACATGTGGTGTGATACTGTTCATTTTATATCAAACCCATACGATTTTCCTAAAAGGTCTCACACTATTAGGACTATCTCTACACCTTATATGTAGCTTTTTTTTGTCTTAAACAACTTCTCACAACCAATATGGATTATCTTGGGAACTTTGATGCAACTTGAATTTTGCCTTATCTAATTGAATCTAGAGTCAATTTTCCCATTTCATCTAATTATTACTCTTTAGAAATATGTAAGTGCCACAGTAGTGGCATTTAGTCTGTTTCCATTAGGCTCTTTTTCTTGTTTTCTGTCACTTTCCATAATGCTCCTTTCTTTCTTACTATGACCAAAGAAGGAAACAAAGTTACTTTAATCCTGTGTACATATTCATTGTACATAGAGGAACAATAAAATGTAATAATGTTATGTCTTCTATGTGGTCGGGTCCTTCCCCGAATTCTGCACATAGCGGAAGCTTTAGTGCCTCGGGATTGCCCCTTTATGTCTTCTATCTTCCTATCATAATCAGTTAATTGATTTGTCATTTTGTTTAGTGCACCGGACTTGCCCCTTTATGTCTTCCTATCATAATCAGTTAATTGATTTGTCATTTTGTTTTATCCAACCGGTGGAATGATTGAAAATAATAAGACTAAGTGACTACTTATTCTCATTTGTTTGAGTCTTGAAACACATGGGTGAATCTAGATGTCCAGAGTCTAAAGAGCATCTTTCGGAAGCCAATTAAAAAAAACATGGGTTGCTATAAAATTTACATACCAAAAGGGTGTTTGTTAGTTGAGCTGCAAACTACGATTCTTGATATTAGTAAGAGACAAAAGTCGAGTCTCATTGGGTGTTCAAAATATGAAGAATTAAATATACAGAGAAGTTAAAGAGCATTTAACAATAAGTAGAAAAAAAGTTTGAACAAACCCTCTTGACCCTACCTGGCTCTGATCACGAGAAGAGAAGGAAAAATGTGACCAACTAGTGGAAAGTCATCAATATACTTGTAACTTTGATGCATCAGAGTGAATGAAATTCCAATGGCCTTCCAAACTTCCAAAGTACATTATATACCTTTTTCTTAATTTCTTAAAGAATTAAGGGATCATTTGGCAAAGCGTATAAAAATAATATTGAATATGATATATTAGTAATGCTGGGATTAATTATGTTAGAACTATTTCATCTATCGTTTGATTTTGTGTATTAAGGACATTTTTGTCTTTAACAATCCTCCTCCATGAGTTCGAATTCAGTCTCTCTAAAGAATATACATTATGAAAGCAATGTCTAACACCTACATGAACAACTTTGAAATGAACAAAAGCTAAACTCATGAATTATAAAATTTGTACAACATATATGTGAAGTTATCAACGATCAGAATATGCACGATCTTGTGTGTATGTTTCCAAGATGTACTGTTATAAACATGGTGAGAAGCCTACCTACTCCCTTTATCGAGTCTACGCTCTACTCTGAGGATGGCAAGGAGAATCTTTTGTAGGGTTACTGTTACTACTGGAGATCAAGGGACTTGGGAAGCAGCCCAGAGGACTACCAGAATTCACACTTTTCAATATGTTCAAGGGAGTCGGAAAACTATGGCCCTGAGAACTATCTGCATGTGCCCCTTCGACTTCATTTGGGAGATGGCTAGTAGCTGCATTCTGAATGCTGCTAGTTTTTGCAAAAATATTAGTAGTTGGTGTTCGTGAGGGGGAGGATGAGTTATGTCTAAACACGCCCCACAAATAGTATTTCCTACGAAGCCCTGCAAAGTGAAGGTTTATTAAGTGTTTGGTTGAATATAACTGATATCTCGGTTCAGTAGGAGAACATAAAGATTTGGGAAGAAGAAATGCATCACTTACTCCAATGTTCCTGTGGCAGAACCCGAGATGAAAAAATCAAAAGCTCCAAGTCATCAATCGTGGCGCTCATTGCAAGATCATTGTCAATTACATCTTCCAACAAAGCATTATAAGAATTTTCATCCCTGAAAGGCAGTATCAATAGATAAGGTTCCAGAAAATCTGCATCATAATGTTCAATGACACTGCATTATAATAAGGCGTTACTCTTCAAGTTCGGGAAAGAGATACAAAGCAATACTGCAGTCTGTTGGTGGCGACCTCAAGAAACTCTTCGGCCATACATCACTCTTGGCCATAAGTTTTACATCAAGCTTCACAGGAAGCCTATTTGCAGCAATGAACGCCTTTTCACAGGCTTTGTTTGACAAATGAGCTAAGATATTAATACTGCTTTCACTTTCTCTGTTGAAGATAAAACACCCCCTACAAAAGGAAGAGTAAAAATGAAACTACTCATAGCAATCGCTGAAAGTGCCTTTTTCGGCAACCCAAATCTAAAATGAATCAGATAATTGCCTATCTAAAGCAGTGAAGTTAAAGTTTTTACCTCCAAATGGGATCGATAACTGGCTTTGTAGGCAAACAATTTGCAGATTCTACTTGAGGATCACTATACATATTGTCGAGTGGAACATAATGCTCATCAAAGAATGAAGAAGAAAAATTTCCACCAGTTGCCTCACCTTCTCTCTCAAAATCACGGTCATCTTCAAGAACTACAATACTCCTCCTTGTCTTTCTAGTCTCTCGTTGTTTTCCAATTTCAGTAAGTGACTGAAAACTTTTTGGATCTCGCGCAGAAGAGTCACCTCTTAATTGAGCTCTTTCTACCATTCGACCTTCCTCTTTGTTCAACTTTGAACAACAAGCTTTCAGGTGTTTGCCTACAAGCAGAGTGTTCCCTGCTTTTACTGAATCAATTTGCTGTTCAGAATAGCATACATCTGCACACTCTCCAATGTCTTTGTGTTTCTTAGTCTCAATATATGAAGGCTTCTCCTTCCGCAAAACATGAAAAGAACTATGGGTTGTAGATGATTGGACTTCTCTGCTTGCGTCATGTCTAGCCTTACCTAACCTTAGAGCTTTTTTCAGTTTACAAAGCTTAAGCTTTCTTCTCCATTCCACTCGAACATCTAAAGCACAGATCTTTCGCACACTTATCCATTCACTCTTTCTGAACCGCTCAACCTTAGCAACTTTAGGAGCACAATCCCAACATATCCAATCGATACTATCATCATCAACAGAGAACTTCTCTAGGCAATAGCTGCATAAATACAGAACAACAAAATGAAATACTCATGCAGAGTTAATAATCTTTTTCAGAGCCTGTAGAGTGGTATTGAAGTCAATATAGGCATCTTTTAGATGCATGTGGTTATAATAGAACGACAACATACAGACCAAAAGTGTCCATGATATTGAAACAAGTAGAAAGAAAGATAGAATAGAGTCATAGACCACCAAATGAGATGGATATAAATACAATAAATAAATAACAAGATAAAAACATTTGCAGCTACAAACCGAGGCAAGAATACAGTTTAATGATTAAAATGCCTAGGAAAAACTATATCCAATATTAACCTACAACAACTGCTTATATCCACCAGAAATTCATTCTAAAAATAAAGAATATTGCATATTACTAAATAAGTTAGACAAGAAACATACTGGTGTACAGCGGAATCACGACACTTCAAGCAGTATATAAGAAGCTTGACATCTCCTTCATCCCCACACGTTAGACAAACAGTTCTCTGAGAAAGAAAAAGAAAATGCAAGTAAGCACTAGGATGGTAAAATTAGACGACGAGATGAACAAGTACTGATGAAGATATCCCTTTGCGGTGAATTTATCTAATTGACTTCAAACACTTATAATGCCAGAAACCTTAAATTTCTATAGAATAAGACTGCAACAACAACATGACACGTTACATTTCCACGATCAAATCTCTGGACAAGAACGCAATCCTTGTGTGCATGACCTTAGATTGAACAATTCTACAAAGTTTATTTTTCTTTCTTAGATGTACTCGTAGAAGTTTGTAATGATGAACTTACCCAGACGTCACACTAGAATTAAAAAATGAAGAAACAAGGTTGGGCATATAACTCGTAATTCTCGCACAAAACAAAATGGCAAAATCAAAGTCTTGGAATACATCAATTTCTTGGAATTGTGATATTTGTGAGACCACAACACTCCAAGAACATTTTGGTACATTATACACATCTTTAGTTTAAGACTTACAAGTCTTAAAAGTCGTCCTTACTTTCGTAAACTCAATCTCCAGCCAAATTGAGACTCCACGAAAAAGAGACACACAAAAGTTATATGTTTCACATGGACAGGCTCCAACTCAAGACAATTTCTGGAAAAGGAAAATTCGGTTGGTCAATTGATGCTAATTGTATTTGCATGACTTTAATTTATTCTTACACTGTCCAGTGGCTGCTGATACCTGGAGTATGTTTCTATCAAGCTTAGGATTAAGTTGGGTTCTACCTCAGGGTATCAGGGAGGTAGTGGAAGGGTGGAGTAAATGGAAATTTGATAGGGCCATCAAGAAATTGTGTAAGATGATCCCAGATTGTCTTTTTTTGGCGTCTACCGCAAGAAAGAAATCGAAGATGTTTTGATGGAATTTCAACTCCAAACCACCTTCTGAAGTCTAGATCTCTTTTGTATCTTTTTTGCTGGAACACTACCTTCCCTGTAAATTAATTGTTGCAGAAGCGAACTGGGTAGAGTAATTATTTCACAATTACTACCCAAAAATAAAAGCCGCTAAAAAATAGTAAAAGAGAAAAAATAAAAAGAACAACGAATTTACGAGGTTCGGCAAAAAGTATTTTTACCTACGTCCTCAGACAAAAAGAACAACGAATTTACGAGATTCGGCAAAAAATATTTTTACATACGTCCTTAGACACAACCGACCCAATTTTATTTCACTCCAAAGAATACAAGTGAAATACTATAAGCAAGAGAAAGAAGAACAAATGCCTTAGAAGATGAGAAGGCAAGTGAGAGGTGTGTCTAATTCCTAAAAATTAGACTTCAATTTATAGGGGGAAAACCCCTTTACAAATTTGTCAACCGACGATGTAGGATGGACATACAACTAACAAATCTCCACCTTGGCAATCCCACATCTTCAATTCTCTCAATAAAAAATTTCAATTGTGTCTTCAACTTTTGAACATCAATGTTCAACAATATTGATCAAGTCCAAACAATGGCCAAACTTGATCCCAGTCACCACTTTTGTTAGCATATCAACACGATTCTCTGCAGTCTTGATTTTCTGCACTGCGACTCCACCTTCTTCTATGATTTCTCGTATGAAGTGATACCGAACATCAATGTGCTTCGTTCTTGCATGATAAACTTGATTTTTCGCGAATTGAATAGCGCTTTGACTATCACAAAATATTGTAATAGCTTCTTTGTCTGATACCAAGTTCCTTAAGCAATCCTTGAAGCCAAATTGCATCCTTTACAGCCTCTGTAATCACCATATATTCTGCCTCAGTTATAGATAAAGCAATTGTTGACTGTAAAGTAGACCTCCAACTAACTGGTGCTTTTGCAAAAGTAAACACATAACCAGTAGTTGACCTTCGTTTGTCCAGATAACTAGCATAGTCAGAGTCACAATATCCAACTACACACAAATTTTCTTCCTGCTCAAAAACTAACCCAACATCTATGGTATTACGAATATACCGCAAAATCTATTTCACAGCTTGTCAATGTTCTCTTCCTGGATTGTGCATATATCTGCTCATAATCCCAACAGCATGTGAAATATCAGGTCTTGTACAAACCATTGCATATATCAAGCTACCAACAACACTTGCATATGGTACCCTTGACATATATTCTTTTTCAACTTCATCCTTTGGTGACATATCAACACTAAGCTTAAAATGAGGAGCCAATGGAGTGCTAACTGGTTTAATTTTCTCATCCATACCAAATCGATCTAGCACCCTCTTCAAGTATTTGGCGACATATCAACACTAAGCTTAAAATGGGGAGCCAATGGAATGCTAACTGGTTTAGTTTTCTCATCCATACCAAATCGATCTAGCACCCTCTTATATAGGATAAGATATATGAAAGAACCATCCTGAAGCTTGCGCAAATACACACAATGATCATATTTACTTCTCACGTACCTCTGCTGCAGCATAAACTTGTCAAATCTTTTGTACCATTGTCTTGGAGATTGTTTCAATCTGTACAAAGATTTTTCAAGTTTACACACCATGTTTTCTTTCCCTACAACTTCGAATCCATCTGGCTGAGTCATGTGGATTTCCTCTTCCAAATTACCATGTAAAAATGTTGTTTTTACATCCATCTGAACTAGTTCTAAATCCAATTGTGCTATCAAAGCCAACAAAATTCTGATGGAGGAGTGTTTCACGACTGGAGAAAACACCTCATTATAATCAATTCCCTCCTTTTGTGCATATCCTTTGGCCACCAATCTTGCTTTGTAGCAAACATCTTCTTGGTTAGGAAATCCTTCTTTTTTTGCATATACCCATTTACACCCAATTGCTTTCTTGCCCTTTGGGAGGTTGGCCAATTTCCACGTATTGTTCTGAAGAAGGGACTTCATTTTCTCATTCATTGCGACTTTCCACCTTTCTTCACCACTTTGGATAGCTTCTTTATAAGTGGTTGGAATGTCATCAATAATGACTGAGGTTGCACATGCCATCGTCTCAACGAGACGCATAGGCTTCTTCACAGTTCTTTTGGAGTTATGGGTTGCTATTGACTCAAGTTGTTGTTCAGATTCCTGAGTTGGAACCTGCGTCTCAACTGGATCTTCTTCTAAATCATCAATTTTTTCTTCATCTGCCTTTTGTGGAGGAAAAAATAAATTTTCCCTCAGACTCCACCTGCTTTGAAGCACTATTAGTTACTTTTGTAGCTTCATCTGCATTCTTTTTCATCATAGCAGGTTAGTCAAAAGTAACATCTCGACTGAATATTACTTTTCTTGTCTCTGGACACCATAGGCGATATTCTTTGATTCCAGAAGTAATTCCCATAAAGATAGCCTTCTTAGCTCTCGGATCTAATTTTGACTCTTTCACATGATAATATGCAATTGAGCCAAATACATGTAAAGAGTCATAATTCGCAGCAGATTTTCTATACCATTTTTCAAATGGTGTCTTCCCACCAATTCCAACAGATGGCAAACGATTTATGATGTGGCACGCATATGTTATTGCCTCAGGGGAAAATTCTTTGCCCAAGCCAGCTTTGGACAACATACACCGAACTTTCTCCAGCAAAGTTCGATTCATGCGTTCTGCCACTCCATTCTGTTGTGGTGTATTTCTGACTGTGAAATGTCTAATGATGCCATTTTCTTCACAATCCTTCTAGAAAAGATCATTTTTGTATTCTTCGCCATTGTCTGTGCGAAGACACTAGATCTTTTTGCCACTTTGAACTGCTATCATCGTCTTCCATTCTTCATCCTTAGTCTTCATTGTATACACCCACACCCTTCGTGAAAAGTCATCAACAAAGGTTACAAAGTAGTGTTTCTCACCTAAGGAAGGTGTTTTGGAAGCACCCCAAATATCAGAGTGAACATAATCCAAAATACCTTTCGTATTATTGGATAGTTGTTACCTTTGTTTGTTTTTCCTTGACACAATGCTCACAAAACTCTAAGTTGTAATTTTTTTTATTTCTCTTAGTAATTCTTCAGGATAATTGTTCCAAATTTAACCCTTGTTTGCTTTCTTTTATGCAATGCTCACAAAAATCCAAGTATCTAGATTTAACACCTTTCAACAATCATTGATCTGATAAGGTTTTCAAGGATTTCCCTCCTGCATGTCCCAAGCGCATATGCCATAGCCTAGTTATCTCTGCCTCTTTGTCAACACTAGATGTTACTGTTGTTGTCCCATTGTACTACCATGATAGCGGTATAAATTATTATCCTTCTGAATAGCCTTCATTACCACCAGCGCACCAGAGCATATTCTCATCACTCCATTATCTGCAGTAATTTTGAACCCTTTTGAGTCTAGGGCTCCTATAGAAATGAGATTTTTCTTCAAATCTGGTACGTACCGAACATCTGTCAGTGTTCTGCACAATCCATCATGATTCTTTAATCGGATTGAACCAACACCATATGCGATAAGAGGGTTATTGTCTGCAATGTGAACAACTCCACATTCTCCTTCTTGTAGATCAACAAACCAGTCCCGATTAGGACACATATGATAGCTACAAGCTGAGGCCATCAACCGTACATCAGATGATAACAGCATGTCGATTAGGACACATATGATAGCTACAAGCTGAGGCCATCAACCGTACATCAGATGATGTGGATGGCTCCATTGTAACTAATGAGAAATCAGAGTCATCACAGTCGGCTACATTTGAATCCATGATAGCTTTTCCATTGCCATTCTTTTTCAACTTTGGACAATCTTTCTTCCGATGCCCTTTTTCTCGACAAAAGGCACATTCATCTTTGTTGGGT
>DF358831.1:102563-118583 GCA_000787875.1 Solanum virginianum | reverse complement strand
TAGAGGAGTAGTAGTGTTTTATAACATGTGTTGTTATTATTTGTTGTTTATGTGTTAATTGTATCATATTTACGTATTGTCATGTGCTTTTGGTTATAAGTCGTTTTTTGTTGTTCCCTTTTTTTTACTTTTTGTCATATCTAGTTTATTCTGCTTATGGGTTTTTGAGACGAAGGTTCCCAGGAAACAACCTCTCTACTTCTATGAGGTAGTGGTAAGGTCTGCGTACATTCTACCTTCCCAGACCCCACTTGTGAGATTCCACTGGGTATGTTGTTGGTAAAACATATTTTTACCTATGTCCTCAGACACAACTGACCCAATTTTATTTCACTGACCCAATTTTATTTCACTCCAAAGAATACAAGTGAAATACTACAAGAGAGAAAGAAGAACAAATGCCTTAAAAGATGAGAAGGCAAGTGAGAGGTGTGTCTATTCCTAAAAATTAGACTTCAATTTATAGGGGAAAACCCCTTTACAAATTTGTCCACCCACGATGTGGGATGGACATACAACTAACATAAATAGTATTGTTACCCTCATAGATTTTATCAGCTCGCTCAATCTAGCTTAATACGTCTACATTTGTGCTTATGTTTTGTGGTTAGCTCCCTGCATCTGAATTGTGAAATCCTATACTGGAGCCAACAACTGATCACTCTTGTAAAATTGCATCTTCACAATGCTGATGAAACAACATAAAAAAATGGGAACGGGGGGAGAATATAAATTATAGAAACAAACCTGACTTGTTTAGCATTGAGGCCTAGTTATAGAACCTGAGCATGGAATTATAATAATACTCTAGTGACCAATCCTTGAGATAAAGCATAACTTTTTCTACATCCTCATATAGTTGGCCCAAAATTCAGGCCACTATACCCAAAATCAACCAAGAAACAAGTTCTTTATTGAAATGAGACTTACCATTAGGCAAAATACCCACTGCAGATGTAATTTATGTGTGTATATATATTTAATTTAATAGAATCATTCTCATGAATTATATTGCATAAACTGAATATATATTTCTGTTACAGGTCTTTGAACAAATTCATGAGACGCACGAAAAGAAAGATTTAAAAGAGTGAAGTCCCAAGGGCATCTCTAAGGCATTAACCTCGCAAATTAAATTGCAAAATTTGGTTCACTCAATACACTCCTTTTGAAGTTACCTAAACATGCAAAATTTGATTAACTCCATACACTCCTTTTGCAGTTGCTTAAACATGCAAAATTTTGATTTTTACATGACACTATCTAAATCTTGTTCTTTGGAACAACAAAAACAACTATGCGTCAATCCCAAACTAGTTGGGTTCAGCTACATAAGTAATCACTATAAATTACGTTACCTATGTACCATTCCAATATTGAATAATTTGGAACTCTCTAGCACTAGAGGTTTTCTACACATTCAACTGATACATAAATCTCTAAACAGCTAGAAAGAACAATAACAAACAACAACATACCCAGTGGAATCTCTAAATAGCTAGAAAGACTTGTATCAAATGTTGGAACTAACATAAAAAACCACATGATTAAACCTAAATCCCAAATAGTTTGTGTTACCTATAAGTTGGCAGACTTTTCACTTTCAATGCCGCACGCGTGTCGGATTCTCCGAAAATACACTATTTTTGGCAAATCCGACACGCACCTGCTGACACTTTTGAAGAGTCCGAGCAACATAGGTTACCTATATGGAGCTTTTGCTAGTGTTGGCCAATAAAAAATGCACATGTTCAAAAGATGCATGTCGTAGGGATGAGGATGTTGAGATGGATATGTGGTCACACCTTTTCTAACCCTTTTCAGTCATCCTAGTTTCACAAACATTTACTGTGCATTTGCAGGTCTACACAAGGCATGGCCAGATCTTGTTAAACAATCTTCTTTTGTTATATCCTACAATTGTGCTACTTAGCACCTTCCCTCAAATGTGATCACTCCTAATATTGCACAACCGCAAAGTTATCTTAACATCCACATCTCTACTCATGTGGATATGTTAGATCTCGAAGATCCAACATTCACTTTCATATAACATTGTTTCTCAGTAGAACAAAGACTAATATTTGTTAAATTTCTAGTCTGAATTGCAACTATTTTCAGACAGATCAATACATGATTTTTGATCATACAGATTAAATTTACTATTACATAGTACAATCTAGCATTTCTTACACATCCCAACAAATAAAGAAATATCTCATCATGCTATAATTCATCAGCGATAAGAGTAGTCTTTGAAGACAATTATTTAGAAGTCATTACTGTTGAAACTTAACCACTTAAATAAACAAGTTCCATTACTCATGACAACAGATTGAAAACGTTAAGACTAACTTTCTGGAATTAAGTTTCATATGAAATTCATCCGCACATTGTTCTCATTAAGAAATATGCAGTACTTGGGTTCCAATTAGATCAATAAAGGGACTTTTGAGTCAAAGAGGTCAGTTAGCAAATTTTGAAGGTCATAAGGCTAAACAAGGACTTGCACAGAAGTAGTTGTACGAGATTTGATTGTTCACTGTTGGGTTACCCAAAGGTATATGTTCAGACACTTGGGGTGTACGACTCAGGAGGGAAACATAGGTAGGAGGTTTTTAAAGTATCTTCCAAGGAGTGAGTCCTAAGTCCTCAACTCTTAAAACATTAATAAGCAGTTTGAGGTGAAACACACAGTCTAAGTAGCACTTCCTGACAGGGACGGACCTAGAAGAGAACCTATGGATTCATGGGAACTAGTAGCTTTTACTCACACCTTGTATATATATATATATATGTTAAAAAATTCACAAAATATCTATAAATATTTGATTGTGAACCCAATCATTACTATATATTACTAATAATTAACTTGAGGTTGATCTAGCAACCATAAACTTAAAATCCTTGATCCGTCTTTGCTTACTACTCCTATATTATATCCTCCCACTTTCATGTTTATGCAGAAAGGTGCAGATGAAAAACAAACACATGATCACATTGCCCTCGAAAATGGGTGCAAAAACTTACTAATAATCAAATAGAAAATCCTAAATTCCAGATGCAGAACATACACATACACAAACACACATACAGTCTATCATCGCCATCCCTCAAACAAATAACAACCAAAAATCAAAACAAAAGTTGGATATAAAGCAACATAGCTACACACATTTGCGCAAGACCTTTCTTCGAAAGACAATGGTTACCTGTTGCTTTATACTAGAAGAGTTTTCCTCCAAAACCCTTCTTCATTGCAAAAAATTGAAAATATTTTGCTAATGGAACAGTTTAAACAAACACATTTACTAAAAAAACAAAAAGGGGTTCTTCAAAAACTTCAAAGAAATCTTAAAACTCACACAAAACACAGAAAGAGTCTATCATCTCCATCTCTCAAACAAATATGAAAAAACAACCAAATATCATTTTTTTTAAAAAAACAAAAGTATGAGACAGAGCAACATAGTTATACAGGTATTGTACAACACCCATGATTATCCATCCATCAAGTTCATCTTCAAAACCCTTCTTCATTGAAGAAATTTACTTTAAAATGAAGAGTTCCTCACAGAAAACTTTTCACAAACGCAAAGGAATCAAACCAGTACGAAAATGGAAAAAGGAAAAGTTAAAAGCAAGATTGTAACTTTACCGAAGAAGAGACAAACCCAGATACAGAAGAAGCCATTAACGTCCTTTTGATTGCTTTTTTGCTCTTAAAAATGGAAGTATTTATGGCAAAAGGAGAATAGAGAAGGACGGAAAATGGAGCGAAAAATAAGAATATGCACAAAAGTACATTGGGTCCACTAAATACAACAGTAAATACAATGTTTGTTTAGATTGTTAAGTTAAATTTTATTATATTGTACTTTCTTCGTCCATCTTTATTTATCCTTTATACTATTTTGAGAGGACTAACAATACTTATTTATTTTATAAAATCAAAAGACAATTTTACACTTAGTTCCTAATTTATTCTTATCATTAATTATAGTCATTTCCTTATTATATTTTTCAAGACATCATATTTATTATATTCAAAGGATAATTTGATAAAATTATCTCATAATTTACTACTTCTTAATCCCTATGCCTTGGCACAGGGGTCAAGTAAAGTTGGACAGAGGGAGTATATATTAGTAAATTCACTTGCAAAAAAGGACAAAATCCATCATTTACTATTTCTTAATTTCTGTGTCAAGTCAACAGGGGCCAAGTAAAGTTGGACGGAGGAAATACCGTTTAAGTTCATCGTTAGATAATGAAGAAAAGTTTTATTTTGTATAATGATCAATTTGGTCTAATGATGTTATTTTATTTTTTTGAAAAAAGATCAAATATACTTCTGTATTATTAGAAATAGTTTAAATATAGCATTCATTATACTTGCGGTTCAAATGTATCCCTCCCATTATACTTTCAGGGCAAACATACCTCTCTTATTATCTTTTGGTATAAATTTATTCTTAATTTTAACAAATACTAAAATGATAGATTATTTTCTTCTTTTTTTGGTGATGTTATTTTCCCTTTTAATGCTACTTAAATACTATTGTGTTTAAATGTAGGTTGTGGATTACAGTACTTCATATGAGGAGAATGGATAAATATACATTTACATATTGATGAGTTTGGTTAAAAAAAATAAATGCATAAGTTTGCTTTTTTAATTTCATAATACTATGAATTTTTTTATAAAAAAAAAGAGAATAATTTAAAGGTATTTGTATTAAAAAAAAAGAAACGAAAGTTAGCTGTTTTGTTTTACAAAAATAGTTTGAAATAATCATTAAAGAAAATTAAGAACAAAAATAGTAAAATGTTTAGTCAAACTAAAAGTTTTTATAAGCTAAAAAGTTATAAAGAAGGATTAGTTTAATCAATATTTTTTATTTTTACATGTGATTTTTTGACCAACAGTTAAAACTAAGGGTGAATTTGTGCCAAAATATAATGAAAGGGGTTTATTTGGTCCAAAAGTATAACTGAGGGGTTATATTTGAATCGAAAGTATAACAAAGAGCATAACTAAACAATATCTAATAGTACACGGGGATATGTGACCCTTCTTCATTATTTTGTTATAGGTTACTTTTTTTTTTTTTTGGTATCATTCAAATTAGTTATATGTGACATTACCTAATGACAGAGAAATATACAAGTTGTCGAAATATTACATACATTGAAATAATACAAGGAATAATTATCTTTTTGAATCACTTTTATAAATTATTTATTGTACACAGAATAGTTATCTTTTTTTAATCCCTTTTATAAAATATTTATTATTTTCAAACATATTTTTATCTATTATTTAGATAATTCATATTTGAAAATTATTTATCATCTATAACATTAGTATTATGTATTAAAAGTAAATTATATATCTAATATATATGTGCTATAGATATATTAAAATGTATTATACTTAATTTGATTAAAAAAACTGCACTATATATTTAAAAACGAACTACATACATAATATAAATGAATTACACTATGTATAAAAGTAATTTTGCATGCAATAAAGATATATTCTAAGTGTCTTAAACTATAATAATCTTATTTTGGTAAAAAAACTGCGTAATGTATTAAAGTGAATTATATATTTATTAAGATTATATTGCTATAAATGACAACTATTTTCTAAATATGATATATATATATATAGAGAGAGAGAGAGAGGGGGGGGGTAAGTTTCTCATAATACAATACCTTATAATGTAATCTAGAATTTGCCTAGCTTCAACTTAGTAGAAAGGGCATATTAAGAATTTTAATTAAACATAAAATAAGATATATGATTTATTACTATTATTTTTGAATGATTTAATCAAAACACAAGCTAGTTATTACTATTGTTGATTTATTGTACCAATGAATCTTTGATAACATCATGTGTCTTTGAATATTTGTAATAACATACAATCGTAAATATTTATTTATATAAAAAAAATATGAAGATATATGATTTATTAATTCGATATTTTAGATAATTTCAATACATAATTTATGAGTTATAATTTACTTATTTGGTAAAATCGTATAAAAGTTCAAAAAAATTGAATAAAATTTATAAATCTAAAAAATTAAAATTACACATCCACACAAAATTTCCTGTCTACAGGGGTGAAGCCCTAAATTTATGTATAAAATTCACTAAATTTGGATGGTTTTAACAATTAGAAGATGAAGGTATCCACTTGTCACCTTGAATAAAATTAGTAACTGAATATGAATCAACATGTTCAGGTGGAATTTGACTACTCCATGGCACTCTCTTTGTTACATTACCCCCATCACCAGTACTATTAAATTCACCATAATAGAGAGTGGCGAGAGCAAAGTCGCCGCTCCATGGCATCCAGCCCTCAGGGCGGATCAGAATCTCTAAATTACAATTTACAAAAACTGTCCTTGAATACGCCTTCCAAGGCCTCCCGAGGTAACTTTTGTGTACGTCTGGGTTACTATGGTACAAATTCATGTATTCTTCCGTTCCGTTGATGGAACAATTTTGAAATACGTATCCTGTTGATTGACCAGGATCTAACCTACCATGAGCCGTTACTGCATTAGTGTCACCTTTTTCTGGGTTGAGTACTCTGGGAGCGACTAGGATTTGACAGTCCTGGAAGAATGCAGCTGCGTTACCAAAAATGAAATCGACGTTCCCCTGAACGCGACATGCTCTCAAGTATTGGCGTAATGATTGGGTGTAGAGTGTGTCTTGATTGCCGAGGAACTCACAATTTTGAATTACGGAATGGTCGCTATCGGACCGGAAAGCTACTGCTTGTCCGGCACCCACACCGGCTGTGTTTTCGATTGTTAGGCCACTAGCCATGAATCCATCACCACTCACTCCTGTGCGTTAACTTTAAATGTCACGTATTTAACAAAACAGTAGGAGGAGAAAAAATAATACTCCAATTGTTTTAATTGGTATGATGATAAATGAGAATTTTTAAAAATTGAATTATCAACTTACCGACGGTGGCAGATTCATAAGTGGTCATTCCAGGTATTAGGCCAACACTCAACGAGCCTGAAATGACGGTTTTACCCATCCCATCTCCCAAAAATACCACATTCTTTTTCTCCAAGGGTATTCGAACTATCTCATCATACAACCCGGCTTTGATCCATATAACAAACATATCGGGTCCTAAATTATCTGGGGTCGCATTTACCGCCTCTTGGACCATCTTGTAACTACAACCACCCGCTTTACAAACCGTCACATTCGGTCTCAAACCCGAGGGGACCCCACCTTTGAACCGGGATCCGGATCCTGACACGCCTTCCCAGAACCCGTCTCGCTCTGTCTTGGGTGGGCCCCACGACCCGAATTCATTTCGGTGAATATCATAATTCACCGTCATCCATAAAGCATTGGTAGTAAATCCAATCAAAACTTTCACCACTTCCAACGTTTCGTCCACCGGAGGGGTTCCGTTCACCCTCATTAGATTCGACGAGCAGCCGATTTCGTATCCTAAGGCGGCGCTCATCCATGCCCGGGCGTCCTTGATTTCGCCACGTGGCAATGCGGCAGCCGTCAGATTGTGCCTGTACGCCGAATACTCCATTCCCTGTAAACAATTTTTCGCGGCGACGGTGAGGTTGACGTCGACGGCGACGGCGCCGTCGAGGAGCTTCTTCACCATGGATTGAGCATTAGTGAGGTTCTGAGATGAAACGGCCAATGCGGAGAGGATGATTTGCACGGCCGTTAGATTTGACGGAACCGTTAATGAGGATTCGCATGTTGGTGGGTCCGGTGACGCTTTACAAGCTAATTGGATTTCAAATGGAATATTCGGAGACGGAGAAGGCGAAGGAGGGATGGAATTAGGTGTGATTAAATTTTTCGCCTCGGAGGAGGAAGAGAAGAGGAGGAAGAGGGAGAAGAATGTGAGAGGAAAATATTTTGACGTCATTGAGTTGAATATTTTTGTAAAATTAGAATATAGATTTGTATTTATATAGGTAATATTTTGGTTTCTTGTGCATGGTTTATATGAGTTGTCAGTTTGGGTTAGTTTCAGATAAGGCAAGCAAATGTAATGTCTCTCCATCTCACAATGCAAGAATAATGCCCCTATATATTTTATTATTTTTAGACCATTCATAAAATTTTTCTTTAATTTATTTTTATTTGTCAAAATTTATAACTATAAAAATTATATTTTTTAATTAAAAAAGGATGATTTATTTTTATTTTGATAAGTTTTTATTTTTAATTTTAATTTTTCATGTGGCATATTTCAGGTTGAAAATTTTAAAAATATTTTGGTATATTTAATATAATCTCGGAAATAACCTCTCTACTTAGGTAGTGGTAAGGTCTGCGTACATTCTACCCTCCCCAGACCCCACTTGTGGAATTTCACTGGATATATTGTTGTTGTAAAATTAAAAAATCTTTCTTATTTTCTTAAATTTAGTGTCAAATCAAATTAGGTCTTTTTAAAAAAAAAAATGAAGGGACTATGATATATTTAGTATTTATTAGTATGATATTTAAAAGTCGTACTTTATTTCTTAATTTTGTGTTTAACCAAATTATAAGATATGAAATGAAATAGAGGCATATATTCATATTTATATTGCACTGTTTAAACTCATTTTGTATTTACTTGTTCATTCATTATTTTTTGGTTTTTTTTTTTCACTTTAAATTTCTTATTTATTCTTAATATGTTTTTATAACCAAAAAAATATTTATAACCAAAAAAATATCATAACATGTATATAAAATTGAATTCTCCTTATGCCAAATTATATGAAACTTTACATTATATAGATATAATACATAAACATGTCTTTTAAATTAGCTTTAACTCAGTGACGGAATCACAATTATCACTAAAGAGATTCAAAATTTAAAAAATAGTTACACGAACTAATCAAAAGAAATTCAATATCTACTATATTCATTTAAAATAAGCGCATCTCAAATCGAATAAAATATTTATGCATTAATACAAAAAATAATGCATTACTCTTACAAGTCACGGTTTGGAGGAAGTTTCACGGGCCGTATGATAGAGGCTTTGTGGAATCTTCTTCTCAAAGGTGTCGGTACTAAATTCTAATTAATGTTCTTCTGACAAATCCAAATTATTTCCCATCTTTTTTAACATTATAGTCTCAAAAATAATATCATTTTATTAGAATTTAAATTTAATTATTTTTATCTTGAATAAAATAATTATCTATTATATAAATATTTATAGATAATTTTAGATTGTAATTTTTTTTAAATATTATATCAAATTAAACAGTCTCACGTTGAAATGAGGCAAAGAGAATAAAAAAGATGGCAAACTATGTTTGACTTCTTTTCTTAAATAATTAAATATTCCATTCTATTTTTTAAAAAATGACATACTTTATTGATAAAATGTGTTTAATTAGTATCTAAAAAAATAAAAAATATATTTTATAATACCTCTAATTATTTTGGTTGAAGAAATAATTACATATTTATTAATTATTTATAAATATAAATGACTAAATGAGGCAGCATTCATGTGCCATCTTTTTGGTCAAATAACTGATGACCGACGATTCATTAAAATTTGGTATACTTTTTCGTAATTGGCAAATTGTCTTCAATTTCCTTTACTAGCTCTTGTGGCATTATTACTTTAAAAATTTAAACTACGGCCGGTAAAATTAAGTCAATTAATTATATTTATATATTTTATTATATTTGTGTTCTCCTGATTTATTACAATTAATATTCTCCTTTTAATTTATCTATTATTAAAAAAATAAGTATCCAAAACATATTTAAATTATATTATTTTTTTGAGTTTCACACCTAATTTATTAAAAATTTGAGAAACACACCTACACTATCACTTATTAGTTTGAAAAACACACCTCGTGTGTAATACACTCTCTTTTTTATTGGAGAAAACTTTGCCACATTGACAAAATTAAATAAAAATATTAATATTAGTTAAAAGTAAAAGATTAAAGTATATCATGTAAAAATTTTTGTGATAAATAAAAAATAATTTTCTAAAAATAATAAAAAAATAAAAGCAGAGGATTAAGTGGGTAGCGTAGAATTATTTTTTCTAAAAACAATTAAAATAATATCTAGATTATTATTTTAAGAGGGAGCTATTGACACCCAATTTTTATCCTCCACAATATGAATTAATTGTTGAGCTTTTAATTTTGACAATTTGAAATACTTGGCTTTCAAAAAATACAAAAAATATTTTCTCAAATAAATTTTATTTTTATCAATTTTTGTTTGGGGGCGGAGTAGGGGGAGAGGAGGTACAGTGAGAGGAAGTGGTGGGGCGGGGTAAGAAAAATATTATATTTTATTTTATAATTTTTTTTGAAATAATATTATTTTAATATTTAATTTTAACTAATACTATAATTTATTTATTTTTTGCCAAGGTGGAATGTTTTGTCCATGTAGAGTGTGATGTAACATTTTTTAAAAATAAAAGAGAAAGTGTAGCACGCACACCATGATGAGAGTGGAATAAAAGATAGATGTTTGTTTCTCAACCTCATAAATTAGGTGTGTTTCTCAAACTTTTAATACTTTAAGTGTGAAACTAAAAAAAATGGTATAGTTTAGGTGTGTTTTGTATACTTATCTCATTATTAAAATTCGTGCGCTGACATCAACGTCCACCCTATATGATATCGACAGGGTATCAATGCACCGTTAAAATATTATAGAGGATTAAACTCAATTCTGTATGAAACCAATATGGAATCAATATTAGCATTTTTAATCCATTTCAAAAGGAATAACATCTTCTTTTTTAGCAACACTTTAATTTTAACATTGTACGTGTATGTTTAAGATCACAAAATTAGAAGACATTTTGATATAACTTTAATTTTGGATCACAAGATTAAAATGTCTTCTATATTTTTTTAAAATTTCGTGTCAAATCAAATTAGATCATTCTTCTTTCAACGAATGAAGTAATAATTAGCTGCCCCCACTGTGCTATACTTGTCTGTAATTGCATGTAAAAGTAACTGTATTGGTGCTTGTGCAAACAACAACGATAACATACTTAGTGAAATCCCATAAATGAGATTTGAGGAGGATAAAATGTACGCAAATTTTACCACTACCTCATAGAGGTAGAGAGGTTGGTTTCGGAGCTTGTGCAATAGAACTTGCATAATTTATACCAAAGTTATGTGCTTGAAATTTGTGAACAATACAAGTTTTGGTAATCTATATAGCAAGACTTGTGTAATAAAGTTATGCCACAGGGCTATTTTACTCAAATTATTGAAAGTGTAAAATTGCTCAACAGACTTGAATTTAATGAATGTAGAGGGAAAACATACATAACAAAAGTGTAAAATTGGAGAATTCTATATAACTCCACTTAGAAACAAAAGCCAAAAAAAAAAAAAACTTGTTTATATACCAGTAAGAGATGATGTTTTCTTGATTTTCTTAGTCTTTATTGTTGGTGGTGAAGGGTGAAAAAATGGATCATCTGTCCAATTCTTTTCACCCCAATGCTTCAACATTCCCTTCCAATTACATAACCTGTCTGTGCATCTCTTTAGTCGTCGATCGTTGATCTTGATCTTCCAATGTCCATCAACATAGTTTGCCTTCTCTGCTCCCCTCCTGTCAAATTCCAATTGCGCCTTTTGCTTTGATCGTAGCAAGCAAAAGTCCTGCAGCTGTTCGGGCATTGCATCGTGCACTTTCCACCACTTGTCATGTGCAACATCACTTGCAAATTCTTGTAAGAAGTCTACGTTCCAATTACAATCATAGTCCCTGAAACACAACCACGGCTTGTATCCTAGGTAGTGAAGGACATAAAGAATAGGTGGTTCAGCCCCGAAAAGATGTGTTTTCTTTGCTTTCACTACTTCATCATCACCAATCCAGAAGTTCTTCAAGAAGTTCATATGCTTTGGTATACGATGCCACCACGTGAATATTTCGTTTAGGTAGCCTTGATCACCTCCATTATAAGACTCAATCTCATTTATGTGATCCATCAACAGCTGAAACGTACAATTTGATGGCTCGATCACCATGACACCAGAGTTAAACAACGTGCCATTGTTCCCCGTGGCTGAAATCTGTGGCATCTTAAATAAGATGTCGATGTTCCTTAGGATAAGCAGATCAGCATCAATGAAAATGATCTTGTCATAATCAGTCAGCTGCCATAGCCTAAATTTGCTATAGTTCCATTCATTGTATGCATCTTTCTCTGCTTTAGGATTTCTTATTCTCTGTATAGTCCTAATTTGCCACCCTGCTGCCTCGAGTCCACTCCGATGATACTGACCTATCGAATTATCAACAAGTATCACAAGGTCCCTCGTGGAGCCTGACATCCTAATGCTTTGTGCTGCTGCTATAGCTCCACATACATATACATGAGCTGAATGCAAGATTGTTGCGTATGCCTCGCGTCTTTTGTTCCCCGAATGTACTTCCTCTGTTACCATAACATAAACCCTAAAAAAACTCAATATCTCTACAAAAGCAAACAACATATCCAGTGGAATCCCACAAGTGGGGTCTGAGAAGGGTAGAATGTACGCAGACCTTACCACTACCTCGTAGAAGTAGAGAGGTTGTTTTTTGGGAACCCTCATCTCAAAAACCCATAAGCAGAATAAACTAGATATGACAAAAAAAGGAAAGAGAACAGAAGGAACGACTAATCACGAAAAACACATGACAGTATGCAAATACGATAAAATTTACACATATACGACAGATAATAACAACACATGATATAGAGTATATCTTACCCATTGTACCAAAGGGTAGTGCAAGTTCACATGATCCAACAGGAAGTTGAACTTTTTCTCTAAGAACACTCAAGTCTGGCTTGTACAACCACACGTTACCTTTCCTAGCAACGAGCTCGTTGCACCTATAAAGATTCGGTATAGGGAAGCATTTGGTTATGAAAGGTGTGTTTCTCAAACTTTTAACGAGCTCGTTGCACCTATAAAGATTCGGTATAGGGAAGCATTTGGTTATGAAAAGCAAATGCACAGTATGTATGCCTTTAGCAGAGGAAGCTAAACCAGCAGCAGCAAGCTGCAAGTGCAATCGTGCAACATCTCTAGACCAATTCCCTTCATTTCTACACGGTAACTTGACAGCTATGAGATCGATTCGTGTCCTAGGGACTTCAAGTTTTGGGAAAGTTGGACAACTTGGAACTTCACTTTCTTGTTCTTCATCAATCCATTCAGGATACAAGGTGTCCCAAGTCACATTTTTTTCGGCGTAGTCAAGGTGAAGTACTGTTTGATTTGCATTTGGAACAACTTGTTTCCATTCATTGATTTCATCTTTGTTGAAATTTAGAAGGCCAATGTTCTCAATAACTTTGTTTTTGTCTGGTAATTGTTCCAAAACTTGAGATACTTCTTCCCAGCTGATATCTATATCTGATATGTATCTAGGATCAGAACCACCCCATATCCACCTGTTCATAAAATGTTGCCTGCATTATATAATTTTCTTTACATTAATAAACAATTAAGCTATGATCAATTTGGTGAACAGTAAGGAGGCCCTCTATTCGGGGGCCTACAACAATCTTCGTCGGAAAACTTTTTCAAATATATAGGTTAAATAGATATTTTGATATATATATCAATTCTTGAACACCTTTGATACAAAAATCACCCACCCGTGTTCTAAAAGTATGAACATCCTTGATGAAAATGTTGGCTACGTCACTGCCTCTATTTTGAATTTCCAAGTAGAATCCTTTGTACTCCATTTGTTTCTATTCATTTGTCTAGTTTTAACTTTACGAAAAGTTTAAGAAAGTAAAGAACACTTTTGAATCTTGTGATCTTAAATTAAAGATATGATAGAATATACTTAAATATTTTTTTATCTTGTGATTTTAAACATGTTATGTGGAATGTTGAAACTAACGAGTTGCCAAGAAAAGGAGAAAAAACGTTCTTTCAAAACAGACATAAAAGGAAATTAAGACAAAATCGAAACAAAGGGAGCATTAATTTGTTTTTCTCCAATTTTCACTGATGGTCTATAGGAAACAGTCTCTCTACCGTGGGGTACGGATAGATTTGCATACACTTTATTCTCCCCAGACTCCACTTTGTATGACTATATTTGATATGTTGTTGTTGTTGTCTTCGCCTTTTCACCTATTTTCTTTCACTTTTCTCTTAAGCTAACTTTTCTAACATGGACCAACTAGCCAAATTTCATTTACAACCTCATATTTTCTAAATTTAACAATAGAAAGATGTAGTCAAACATTCTACACTTTCGAAATTTAACTTATATACACTGACATCGTAAATATATACATTGAAGAATAGATGAAGTAGACATACCTTGAAACAGTGTCAGCATTATTATGTTGACAAACAGAAGGGGAAGAAAGAATCATGTAGAAAGTGCCAATCACAATGAAAAATAGCAAAAGCTTTAGAGGATGGAACTTGCAATTTGTGTTCTTCTCTTGAAATGGATTTTGGAGGGGCTTTATGCCTCCAACATCCTTCACTCTTATTTTTTGTAATCTTCTTTTGCATGCATCTTCTCTGTATTACCAATGCATCAATAAAATTATTAGTAAGTAATTTGTGTTAATATCAGAGGTTAGCTGTTCAACAGAATCTAGTAACTTTGATTCAGACTATGTATTTGTATTTAAAGCTTCACTTTATATGTATAGATAAATTACTAAGAAACCAATAAGTTGCGGTTTAAAAAATCTAAAATTCATAAACTCAAACTTGTAGCTCCGACTCGATTTCAAACTAATTTCAATCTAGAATTAATCCTAGCTGCCATAGCCTAAATTTGCTATAGTTCCAAAATCTAAAATTCATAAACTCAAACTTGTAGCTCCGACTCGATTTCAAACTAATTTCAATCTAGAATTAATCCTTTACACATTTAAGTTGATGCATTGTGAGTTGGAAATATGTTTGGATAGTGCGCACCTCCAACATTATTATTATGAATTTTTTTTTTTTTACAAATAAGGGAACCCGTAACCTCTATCATTTTAAATGCACATGGGGTAAATCTTCGCTCCTATGCAATAAGTTATAAATTACATAGAAAAAATAACTCGTATTAAACAAATTCGGTGCAACAAATTCAATCCAGAAGGCAAACCCCTTAGTCATCGCTGGCAAGGGGTTTCCACTGGACCTCCCCTAAAGGGTATTATCATTAATTTTCACCCACAATTTAAAATACTTTTTCATTATCAAATCATCTAAAGAATCTAATTAAAATAAATCAAACTAACTACTACGACAAATGAAAAATACTCTGCTAATATTAAAAGAAACATATTTGGTCAATGCATATAAATTAAATCTTGTGGATTCTTCATAATTTAAGTATTATTTAGTTGACCCTCTATTTGTTGGATATTGTACGATGTTATGCGTTAGTACCCCCACCCAACCACCCTAGCAAACCCACCCAAATTATCTATTATATTGAGATAATTTCAAATATATACATTAAACTAATTAACTTATAACAAATATGATCCTCTTTTATTTACATAAAAAGTATCCCAAATTCATAGAGAATATACATCAGTACATAATATAACTTATCAAAACTCATAGAAAGTATTCATTGACTATACGATGAAGATTACTTATACATGCGCTATACACTGAATATACATTACGACACACCCAAAAATTTAATATAACTTGATTATACAGAAAATATACACTGACTATATATGCCTATACAGCGAATAACTTTTTTTTTGTAATTATTTTGGTCGAACAGCCATGCGCTGTAATTGTCCCTAATATTTATTTTATTTTGGATTTTATACCTCGATGTTCACCGCTCGTTTTTTGGATATGATTAATTTGAAGTTGCGCCAAAAAGTCCATTTTAGAGGGGGTAAAGGTACTCTTTATTAACAAAAATTTCATTTTTGGGACACAAACTCAAAACATCTGATTAAGAGGCCGAAATATTGCTTCCAC
>DF358831.1:72530-87572 GCA_000787875.1 Solanum virginianum | reverse complement strand
GGAGCTGCTTATGTCTTCAGCAGACCTTCAGGGAATCCATTATTATGTTATGTTCTATTTGAGAACTAGATATTTGAGATATATATTTTAATCCAGAATTATGTGTTTAGAGGTTTGTACATGTGACACCTATCCTTGGGATAGTTGTAGTCGGTATTCATATGATTAACTATTGTATTAGTCTATTCATCTTTCGCAATTATTGTTAAGTTTGGATTAGTGAGTGTTAGGCTGACTCGCCTTGGTGGGTTAGGTGAGTGTCATCACGCCTGAAATTTTGGGTCGTGACAGTTAAGGATACGCGAAACGCCATTTCTGCCAAGGTTGTTTATCTTTTTTCAACCTTTTCAAGTCTAACATATTTGGACCCCTTAGAGGCTTTAACCATGGAGCTCACAGATCCCAAAAACACATAGTTTCTCTTCCCAAAATGACTTCTCCTATTGGGGAACACATTAGATCGATATTTACCTAAACCAGTAGGTCCTTGAGCGGATCCCATGTTATCCCCAAGACGTGAATATCTAACTAGAAAAATAAATGCTTAAGATTAAAAAGCTTCTAATCTAGTAGGCCCATAAAATTCATGTCGCTTTTGTGAATGAAAAAAAATGCACCTACCACCTTTTTGAATTTCTATCTGAATCAAATTTAAAATTAACTAATTTATTGAAATTGATATTAGAGGTTCATCAAGTAATTAAGTTTATATACCATGTTCAAATTGCTGGAACTATTATTGCTGATCAATAAATTTTTTTTTAAAAAAGTCATCTGAAAAATAAAGAAAGAAAAAAGATTCGTTTATGATTAAAAAAATTCTGTCATTTCAGTTATTTCTCTAGAAAAAAAAAAGAAAGGATCTGTTGAAAATCAAGTGTTCAATTTCACCAATTAATTAGATAATCATTCGTATGCTAGTATTTTTGAAAAAAAATTTAAATTCTATGTCAAATCAAAATCAAAACAATCAAATTGAAGTAGAGAGAATAATTCAATTGCTCTAAATTAATTATTTACCTTGGCTTTGATCGAACAATGCCGTAAAATATGTGCTTTAACTTATTATGCTTGTAACTTCATATGATACTGTCAATTTTTATACTTTTCTTCTTTCATCATCAACACTATTGTAAACCTATTCATCAAATCCACCCTCTTTGAGTGGGAGATGACAATGTACTAGGTGGATTTTGAAGGGAGGATGTAGTTGTGTGTTTATATATTTATACATCTTTCATGTATATTCTTATATATCTATGTATATTTGTGTGATATATTTGCATGATATATACATGTGATATACAGTGTTTCATTAGAAAAATAAGTTCCACAAGTGATGTAGCACATTAATTTCATCATTTCCACCCTCTAATACACCTCATCTTTATCTCTACTCCGTAGCCCAATCACCAACAGATCACCACCCCACATCTGTACTCCTGTCTTACCTTCCATAATATTTATCTAAATTACAAATAAACTATTTTAAGATTAATAATTATTATTTTTTACTTATCGAACACAAGAAAATAAGTAAGAAATCATTTATCGTGAAAACAAATTTCCTCACTAAAGTTTGTGTATGAGGACAAGATAGGAAAGTTATATGTATGTAAAGATAAGAAGTAATGTACTTTGTAGTGAAAGCAAAGCAAACTTTTTCAACGCATGCAATATTTTCTCTTTCCCTTGGAATTGTCTTAATCGGATTTATTCTTACAAGCCAAACATAGTTTTCTCTTTTCTAAGTTTTACCATTTTTAGATAATATTCATTGTCAAACTTATTAAAAATTTTTGTCATAACTTATTTTGTTTTAATAAAAAGAGTAATTACATAAATAATAACGTTGTCTATTACAAATCTTCATTGTCTTAGGTATATAATCATATGTATTTTTTCAATAAAAGTAGAAATAGTAAAAGGTGTTGATTTAGGCTCCAAACTATGTAGAGGGACTTATCTAAAGAGTTTTGTCTTTTTGGTTCTTTGATGACATAGACTTGCATTGCACTAAATCCAATCTTATTTTCTTGTATGTTTTTAATTATTTTTTTTTCCCCTTTTTCACTTTGTTTGATTTTTTTTTTCACGTTTTTGCATCGATTGTTTTTATTTTGGGGCGATCTTTAATTTTTGCTTCTTAAATTTAAGGAATTTGATTTTTGTCTCTATTGCTCATTTGTTAAAAAATTATGGAATAAAGTATCTTTAACTATGACCTAAATTTGTCGAGTACAACTAGTTCCACAGGCAAAATTTTTAGAGCATGTTTTGCCTTAATACATAATTCTACCTTAAGGCATAATTTCTAATTTGTAGGGCAAAACTTTTAGAGAACTTTTGCCTTGAGGCATAACCTCATCACTGAACTTATGTCTTGAAATATAACTTCCATCACTTGTCATTGAGCTTATGCTATCATGTGGCATAACTTGGGCCATTAAACTTTTGCCTTGGGCATAATTTAAGTTATTAAACTTATGTCTCGGGCTTAATTTGATTATTTCTCGCCTTCAAGTGTCATCACACCTATACCTTTGAGCATAACTTGCGTCTTGACTATTTTTTTTTTTAATCTTGGGGCATCACTTATGCCTTGTGAATTTTCTTTAGCCTAGTAATTTTTTCGCTATCTAGACATTTTTTCGATCATTTTTTTTTACTTTAAATTTTAAAGAATAAAAATTAAAAATCACCCAAAATAGAGGCATTCGCGCGAATGACCCCTTTTTGTTGATACGTGGCCTTCATTCCAATATCCAAGTGAAAGGTTGAGAGGTCCTTTTTTGGACCTTTATCTTTTAAACTTTTAGCAAACAATATAAATTTCACTATTTTAGGGTCTAATTATATAATTTTTACTATAGTTTTTAAAATTACCTTTCACACCATATTTACTTCTCTAGATTCATGTCTCTGACGCACTCAAATACATGTATCTCGAATACATGTGATTCAAATTAGGTATAATTTACATTGTATCTAAACGTGATTTGTATATATCCAGTATACACCAACTCTCTCGCTTGCCTCTCTTCTATATCGCTTGCTAGGATTGCCTCTCTCTCGTTCTCGCTCGCCTTCCTACTTATTTATCCATATTTCAGAATATAACTGGAATGTATATGGTATCCTAGACACATGTATCTAGTGTGATTTAAGTGTAACTGGGACACACTTTGTCTTTCTCTTGCCTCTCTCCTATCCCTCTTGCCTCGTTGTTCTCTCGCTCACCTCTCTCCCCATGTTTTTGTATTTCAGAATTTATCTGGTATAAAATATACATGTATCTAGTATCTTTAATACATGTATCTCACTTGAAGTTTGAAGGAGTGATGATCTAACTTGAAATCTAATACGAAATTATTAATTCATGAGATAATATGTAATTATTTAAAATTAAAAAATGGATTAGTATTATGATAATGTTTATGTAATTAGATAATTTTCTTTAAATTTTGTTTGGATAATTTGAAGACCGGCCCAAAAGTATGCCCCGCTTATATAGATCTTAGTGGAATCAGCCCAAAGTCCACTTTGTTTGAGGTCTCCATAATTCACAATTGATTTAGTAGAGATTCATGTGTTGCTACACCGTTTATGGAGTTCATTTAAGGAAAATTTATTTGGACGAGTACTTTTTTAAAAATAATTATTAATTTTAGTAAGGTTTTTTATTTATTATTATTATTTATAACAACACATGGTAATATGATAATGAATTTGTATTTGTATAAAAATAAATTATGCATGTAATATAAATGTATTATAAGTATTTAAAAATATATTGTGCTTGTTTCATTATAAAAATTGACACAATGTGTATTGAAGTGTATGATAAAAGTATTATCCATCAATAAGAGTTGTATTATATATTTTTTATAAATAATTCTATGAAATATATATAAAACTATATTATAAGTGTTCAATGAAAAAATTTATTATTACTATAAATGATAATATTTTCTTAATTTAGTATATCCATATATATTTTCCTAGATTTAATTGGTATTATTCATAAACGTTTTAGACCTTTTCAACTGATTTTTTAGTACATAGAATTGGAAAACAACAACAACAACAACAACAACAACAACAACAACAACAACAACAACAACAACAACAACAACAACAACAACAACAACAACAACAACAACAATATCAATTAAATTTTACACTAAGACGATAACTAAGATAGGATGGAGAAAATATATTATACACTTATGATATATCATGATAGGTGTCAACATGATTTGATATGATCTTCTCTTCCTTTCCCCTTGATTTTCTGTGTTATATATTTTTTTGTAATGAGAATTGGAGGTATAAATTCTCTCGGTTGATAAGTTTGAGTAAACAATTAAGTTGATCATTTTAAAAAGGATATTTTGTATCTCATGAGAACTGTTGCATAAGATATGTGTATCTATTTGTTCAATTTTATATAAATTAAAGTGTTTATTTATGCACAATCAAAGCTAAAGGGCGTAGATGCCAGTTGAGGTCGAGTTAAAAGGCACGTTCATATATTATGTTTTTTTTATTTATTGTTTCTCAAAGAATATATCAAGTCAAACATTCTTCCAATTGATTGGACCGTAGATGCAATGATTTACTTCATGGATGAGGAATCAGACCAAGCCCCTTTGATATCTTTTCATCTGCAAATAATTTTCGATGTGAAAACATGGAACCAGGGGACTGTTGATCTTTTCAATGTGTTCATCGGTGTCTAACCCTAAGATGTGAATCATACGAGGCACATTAGAATGGTGTACCCATTCAAACTAAGGTTTTTGCTCGTCTTTCTCTGAGGAAGTCGAAATAGAATCATCTTGAATTATGGACTACTATTCAAAATCTTAGTGAAACATTGGATTTCTTATATTCTATACAAAATTCTATAACTTAATTAACAAGTCTAAGTAGAAGAAGTCAGTTTCAATCCAAATCTGCCAAATAATTCATGTAATCTGTTATCTGATTTATATTTTTCATGTAGTATTTAGATCAAATAACTCTATGAAATTACGTCGATAGGTAACGAATAGATATAAACTAAGGATGTACTATTGTGGTATAGAAGTCCCAATCTCCAACCTCCAATCTCCACATGTTAAAATAGTAAAGTTAGTCTAATTGAATTTTTTGATGAGTAGAAGTCAATTAGTATGGGCTCTAGCTCATTATTATCTTCACAAAACTTTCAACTCTTCAACAACTTAGGAAAAAATGCAACTTTTATGTTATAAAATGTATGTCACATGTCTAAGTAGAACAAGTAATTGAAAGACCAGACATGTGGTAACAACTTATTCACCAAATAATTCATGGTAGCTCATCAAACACAACCTCAAAGTATAAAATAATTGAAAATTGTAATAACTAATCCCATATGTCATTAACTACCTGCAAAAGAGACTTTTATAGTTTTGTAGTCCAAGCACACACAAGTTAAATATCTAATTCATTTATTTATTTTCTTAAAAATACATTTTTTTAAACTATATTTTTGACTCACTTATATGTTGTGACTAAGGGTCAGTATTGAAATTTTAAAAATTATTTAAATTCTACGTGGCATTTTATTACTGGTCAATTTTAACTTCAACCTCAATTAGATAAATTTATCCATTAAATTTTTCAACTTATCCAACCCAAGCTTTTATTAGACTTTTTTTTTTATATTCTTCGAAATTTATTTTTCTTGAAAAAAAATTGACCTCCAAAGGTTGATTTGTATAAAATAATAATAATATTTAAAAATCAACTTATAGATAGAGGCGGCAAAATTAAGTCCAACTCGCTCAATTCGTTCAACCCATTGAAGTTTGAGCTAGTTAATAACCCGCTCATTTATTATCTCAACCCAACTCATTTTAACTTATTTAAAATTAAGTTGATATGCATCCCGAATCGACTCGAGAAAGATCTTGTTAAAATATTTTTAAAACACTTTTTTTTAAAAATTTGATATGTTATATATAGCCATAATAAAGAAAAATATAATTCAATTAAGTACTAAAATATTGAAAAAGAACAAAACTTAGTAAAAATAGGGTTGGGTTGGGTCTTGACCCACTCTAAAACTCGTTACTCAACCCGTTTTGACCCAAACAAATTTAGATTGAATTGGGTCTTGATCCGTTTGTTATCTTGATTCATTATAACCTGTTCAAATTTGACTCAACTCGTCGAGAGATACAATTTGACCCTTTTCTGTTTTAAAAGAACAAGAGCAGGAGAGATGAGACACGTGAGTTTATGTGAAAGATTATCATAAGTTCCAAAATTTTGCCACAATTTGGTACAAGAAGATGATGATTAGTAATCACATCAGAGGATGTTGAACTTGACTTACTAGATAGATATACATTAATAAACATTACAACAAGTTAATCAAGAGGAAGTAGAAATCCACTGATCTCCTTGAATGAAATTTTGTATAGAGTATGAGTTAACATGTTCAGCAGGGATTTGGCTGCTCCATGACACTCGTCCGGCTGTATCAGCTCCGGTACCAGTATTTCTATATTCTCCGTAGTAAAGAGTCTTCAACGCGAAATCACCGCTCCAAGGCAACCATCCGGCAGGTGAAATAAGAGCCTCCAAAGTACAATCTAGAAAGACGGTCCGAGAATACTCCTTCCATGGTCTTCCCAGGAAATTTTTGTGCACCTTGGGCTTACTGTAGTACAAGGCCATGTATTCTTCAGTTCCGTTGATCAAACAATTTTGGAAGACGAAACCAGTTGATTGTGCAGAGTCTATCCTGCCATGAGCAGTCACACCATTTGTCTCTCCCTTTTCAGGATGGAGTTGTCGAGGTGCAACTAGGATGTTACAGTCTTGGAAGAAAGAAGCTGAGTTCCCGAAAATGAAGTCTACGTTGCCTTGGATACGGCAGGACTTGTAGTATTGGCGCAGAGCATGGGCGTACAGGGTGTCTTGATTGCCAATGAATTCACAATTCTCAACAACCGAGAGATCACTGTCGGATCGGAATGCTACGGCTTGGTGAGCATCTGGACCTGCTGTGTTTTGGAAGGTGATTCCACTGGCCATAAATCCATCACCAACAACTCCTGTTTCAGAAATACTAAAACATTAGAATAACTCAAAATAAGTTCATCACTTCACTTTTCATTTCCACATCAAGCAGCTTGAACAACAACACCAGTCCTAATTAGCCAAACGGTCACACCAAACGCAAAGATTTTGCATTTCTGGCAGACCCCTCTGATCCAGATACGGATCAGAGCGGGTTCAATAGGCTCATTTGGAACCATAGCTTTCAACTCCATCCATAAATACACATGCTACAAAGTTTATGCTTGTCTGAATACATGTATTGATTAGACTCGTACCAAACCCAACAACAACCATAACATCCCCAGTGGAATTTCACTTGGAAGTTAAATGTACGCAAACCTTACCACAGAGGTAGAGAGGTGGTTTTCGAAAAACCCTAGACTTGTACCAAACCCGCTGACTATAAATTCTAACTTTGCATTTGCTATGGAGCATAAAGTAACTGCTAATAAAAAAATCAAGCCAAAATTTTGACGGGTATTTCACAAGTCCATTTCAAAACATGTGAGCTTTAAATGCAGACACAACAAAACAATAACAGGGGGCAGACAAATTGGGTTCTTAGAATTGACAACTTTAATACAATTATCATCCAAGAGAAAGTTACTCCAAAACAGCAGCACTAAAGCTCCTGCGCATCGCAGGGTCCGGAGAAGGGCCCGACCACAAGGTCGGGAGAAGGGCCCGACCACAAGGATCTATACGCTTTCTACTAGAAACTGTTTCTAAGGCTTGAAGCCGTAACCATCTGATCAGATGACAACAACTTCCAGTTACTCCAAAATGACACAAAAGAACAAAATAGATCATCCTTAAAACAACAAACCTAACTAATTCCACAAGTTGACTCTGAGAGGGCAGTGTTAGATGTGTATGTCAACCTTACCGTTCCAAAAAGATCATCGACTCAAACAAAACATATCAGGGCATGTTTTAATCAAATAACATACGTATTAAACATCAAATTCAATTAAATTAACTTCAGCATTGCATTATGATTCAATAAATCACTTACCAACAGTTGCAGTCTCATAAGTAGTGACGCCCATAAGACCGACATTCAACGAACCCGAAATGACAGTTTTGCCCATTCCATCACCCAAAAATACCACATTCTTCTTCTCCAACGGCACCCGAACTTTCTCCTCATACAACCCGGATTTGATCCATATCACAAACTTCCGGGTTTGCTGGTTCTCCGGTGCAGCATTCACCGCCTCCTGCAGCGTCTTATAGTCACATCCTCCTTCCTTACACACCGTTACATCCGGTTTCAACCCGGAAGGCACTCCACCTTTTACCTGACCCGAACCCGAACTCGAACCTGAACCTTCCCAGAACCCGTCTCGTTCTGTCTTGGGTACGGTCCATGACCCGGTATTCTCCCCGTGAACATCGTAGTTCACCAGCATCCCCAATGCGTTGCTGCTGTAACCAATCAAGGAGTTTAAAAACGACATCGTTTCGGATACCTGTGAGGTGCCATTAACGTACTTCAAAGCGGACCAGCAGTCGTACTGGTACACCATCACGGAGCTCATCCATGCACGAGCGTCCTTGATCTCACCACGTGTCAGCGCCTGACCCGTTAACCCGACCCGATAATCTGCGTACCCGAGCACCTCCATACACACCTTCCCCGCGTTCGTACGGTTCAGATTCCCTTTCGACGCATCTATGATTGCCTGCACCATCTCTTTCGCCTTATCGTTGTTCTGCGCAGAAACTTTAACGGCGGATTGGATGATTAACGGCGTCGTCGGGTCAGCCGGTAAGTTGCCGGAATCCTTCAATACAGACTCACAGGTTGGTGGGTCTCGGGATGCCTTGCAAGCCCCTTGGATCTGAACTGCAATCGCCGGGGCAGAGGATGAAACCGGCGAATGATGGCGAGCAGCGGAGGAAATTGAGAAGAAAAGAATTATGGAGAAAAATGTAAGTAGGAAAAAAGAAGCCATTGATATGAAAAGAAGCTTGAATTTTCTGAATAGAGTGGGTTTTGGAGGCTTTCTGATGTTCATGGTGGGTACCCTTTTATACAAAATTGTGGCTGTAAATAACTGTATAATTTCAACAAGATAATTCACTGTACAGTGTGAAAAAAGAATGGGGTTTGGTGAGTAATGACAAAAAGGAGTGCTTCACGGGAGTGAATAGTGGGGAGTGACGGCAATGGTGGGACGAAGATGAAAAAGAGTACAGTGGAAATTCGGAAAAGCACTTTGATTTGAATAGTGCTAGTGTCAGTAGGGATCCACCAAAATGTGTTTCCTTATTAAATTATTAATGAAAAAAATTAAATATACACTAATTAATTAGCTAATATAATTATAATTTAAATTAATAATTATTCAGGACAAATATTTAGCAATAATTATAGTTTGAATTTTGTATAATTCGTACGATTTATACAAACATTATATGCGATTATACAAAACTATGCGCAAATCAAATTATATAGCAAAATATATTGACAATGTGAATTATGTAGTTAATTATACAAACGTTGTGTATGCATTATATAGCAAAATACACAAATGTTATACAAAAACTATGAATTGTATAGCGAATTTACACAAATATTGTGTGAATTATACGAACGTTAGTATAACTATAATTATGAAATATAATTATCTAAATTATAGCTATAAAGCATAATTATACTTTATATATTTGCTATTTATGAAATTTTCTTTTTTATCTTTTAACATAACTTAACTTTATCCACACAACTCATGAATTTCATCTTCATCATTCCACGCCCCGTGTGTTGCAACAACATAAGTAAAATTATTTATTTTTCTAAAAAATATTTTCTTAAGCAAACAAACACATAATCATGCATATAATTCATTTTGCAATTGTCTTACCGTTCACGTGATTACTTTTGTACTATTCGGAGTGAGTTTTTTCATTTTATCTCAATCTATCGTTAGTTTTTATTCAATCGTAGATTTTAAAGTTGAAATTTGTTAAAAAAGAAAAATAACTTTTTAAAAGTTACGATAGATTGTGTTTAGAAATGATTAAATGAGGCATATATCACTTATTATACAAGCTTAATCTTGGGTTTAATTTTTTTTTTTAAAAAAAGAGGTGAATTCCTATAATAATTACCCTTGGTCAAATGAATTTATGAGATAAAACTTGTCAATGAAGTGACTTATGGTTTTGAAAATATCCAAACTTATTATATATGCTAAACTCACGTTTCGCAAGTGTAAAACACCCATTAGAAGTAACTTGTACGTGGTTTTTTTATTATGTATTATTCAAATAAAAAATGAGTATATCGATAATGAGAGATAGAGAATTAGTATCCCACTTTATCGAATCAAACACAGAAACAGATGCTCTAGTAAGATAATGAACGATTTGATTCGCTGATTTCTTGACAACCGACAAGGACTTAGACTTTTGACTTGTAAACTGAAAGTTATAAATTAAAATTTTAACTTAAAAATAATTATTTATAAGCATTTTTTGTTTTGTTCAAACATCATAAAATCACTTAAAAATTATTTTAAGAACACCTAAAATAAGTCAATCCAAACATGAAGTAAAATATATTGATTGTGACTAAACACTCTTGTGTTACTTACAAACTTATAGTCGTTGATGTTTTTATAATTTTAATGGTAAATGGAAATATTTTTAATTATGGTCAACTTCATGGAAAGTTCATGCACATAACTCTTTTTTTTAAAAAAAAAATCATATTGTACATAATTCATGAGAGAAGAAGAATTAATTTGACTTGTAGATCTTGAACAATGCATGTTAGATTCGTAGAAGGTGAAGATAGATTAAGGTAGCAAGAAAGTAGTTGACTTATTTTGTTTAAGTAATTATTGACGATAATTCATTTTTTACATTATATATACATGTTTATATATCATTTATAAGATATTGATTAATGTTTATACATGATTTATATAATATTGATACATTATATATGCATTACATAACTATTTATACAATATCGATATATTAGTATTCAACTACAACAATATATCTAGTAAAATCTCACAAGTGAGATCCGCGAAAGGATAAAATATACTCAGATCTTACCACTGCCTCGAAAGATTGTTTCCGAAAAATTCTCGTTCTTAGCTACTAATAGAGAGGATATTAGTACTTGACTTTCAAAATTCTTTAACTACCAATTTGAGAACAATGCAATTCAATTTCTAACTATAATAATATAGTAGTATCAAATAAAGTTACCTATCAAGCGTTTTATATTTAATTATTGATGGAAGAAATCAAATTGTTTATCTATTAATTGTTTAAGTATATTTAAAAATTGAAGCTTACAAATAATTATCCTTCAGATATTCTTAGCTACCAACTTACTCTATAATGTATCATTGTTGTATAGATAATATATACATATGTATGAGTATCGTATAAATAGTGTATAAATATGTATATATGATATATAAATAATTATGTAACGTATTGATATTTGTATAAATAGTTATGTGGCGTATAACTAATATATTGATATTGTATAAATAGTTATACAATGTATATATAATGTATCAATATTATATAAATCATATATAAACATGTATCAATATCTTATAAATGATATATAAATATATATATATATATATATATATATATATATATATATATATATAATGTAGAAAATAATTATTTGGTGTATATATAATATATCTATATTGTATAAATGTGTATAATAAGTAAAAGAATAAATGAAAAATAATAAAAAGGCCTAAATATTTAATTTTTCACAAAAATGAAATAATTAGAAAAGAATATTTATTTAAAAGGAAAAGAGCAACAAAAGAAGATATAAACAGTAAAAAATTTTCTTTAATATTAACCGTAGCTAAAAAGCGAATGACAATGACTGATATATTAAATATGACCTTTTTATTCGAATTAAGTCATTTTGAATAATTTTATAAAAATGAATCAGAAAAATAATAAACAAATATTATGAGACGTCCATTTTTCAAACATAGATCCGAAAATGGCCCAACCCACTTTGTTCTGTTACTCGGCCCATTTTTATTTATGATAAATTTGTCGAAATTTCATGGGATGTCCTATTTTGGTCCTAGATTATTTTTTTCGTGAATATCTAATATTTAATAATTTTATGCGAAAGAATATACTTTCTTTTTTTGCTTCTTTAGTTTTTGTATTTAGATACATATGATTGAAATTTTAGTCAATTTTAATGTGTTTCAATCATGTGTGATAACACAAACATATATGAAAAAATTGAAAAAGTATTAAATGTGTTTGTTAAATTTGTAACTATATTGACAAATTAATAAATGGGGTTTTCTCTCCATGAAACATGAAATTTATTTTCAAATTAGAACTTATTTGGAGTAAATTTAAGTGCTTAAATTTGAAAAATAAAATTAGTATTATTTTTTGACAAAATTTTTCAGTTTCACATGCCTAAAATTTCAGTCTATTGTTAGGTCTATTGTAATTTTGATAAATTGATGATTGTCTTTTTTGATATATGCAAATTATATTTTTTATCTGAGCTTGTTTAGAGTACATATTTGAGTACTGAATTGTTGAAATTTCAAAGAACAAAATATTATTATTTATTTAGACATATATGTCTGAAATTTCATTCTGTTTTAACATTTATTTCAATCAAGTGCAAAAATACATTAAAAGATTCATACATATGTGACTAAACACTTAATCAATTTTTACATGCACTTCGGTAAAAAATAAATAAATTTACTTTTACTTTGTAAGTCATACTAAATATCATGCAAAAACGTCTCACATTTGACTTATACAAGATCACGCGTTTAAACGTGAATGACTGAAGTCATTAAATTTCATATATAATTATATAATTTTTGCCGTCTCAAATTTTACGAAGTATACTTTTCTTTTTCAAATTAATTCAATCATATATTATTTATACATAAAAAAAACTTTAGAAATATCCTTCTACCTAGTGACCAAACTAAAAGAAAATCTAAATTCATCATCCATATAAATCATATCAATCTTATTTCTATAGAAAAATATATAACGTTATTTATTCTTCACAATATGGTTATTGGTTTAGAAAAATCATAATGAGAAAGTATATAAACCACTTTGACTATTAAGATCAAATGAACTTTTTATGTCCATAATAAATTACATGGTTTGCAAGTAATTTTACCAAGTGAAAGAATGGGTAAAAACAAATTGTATCTAATTTTTTTTCTTAACCATTCAAGTTCACTGGGCTTAATTAATTCTGATTTACGTCGAGTATGATTCATTAAGAGTCTGTTCAATTCTTCCTATTAAAATATCAAGTTCCAGACTTGAATTTAAATTTTAATTAAGAGTGAAACAATTTCAACCGTCTCCAGTGTCTTCTTCAATAATAGTTAAGTTGGATTTTAAGGGAGGTCATGTGGAGTGTGATATGACATATTTTTTAAATAAAATAGAGTGTAGTACATATACCATGGCGAGAGTGGAATAAAAGAGAGACATGTGTTTCTCAAACTAATAAGTGATAGTTTAGGTATGACATTCAATAAAAGAGGAAAGTTTAGACGTGTTTTTGACACTTATCTCATCTTAAAATCAGTCAAATCGACTTTAAAAAATTATGATACCATATTTGAAATAGTGGGAGTAGTATTTAAAGTTTTAATTTGTAAGAATTGAGTTAGTATATATAACAAAATGTGCCTTGTTCCATATTTCATAAGCATTTATGTAGATAAAAATTTATTCACCATCAATAAATATGTTATCATGTGTTGAATATACTTAACAATAGTTGATTAATACATATAATCACTCTATTAAATTAATGATGTAAACACTCGACACGAATAAGTATTTGCCATTTATGTAACATCACCTCGAAAAAAAAGATGTAAAGTGAGGAGTGAGGACATGGTACCTTCATATATAAACGTGTGCAAAGCATTTATTTGTGTTGTGTCATTTATTACAAAAGGTCTTGCATTATCAGCCATTTTGCTGAAGCTACTTCTCTATTACATAGGCATATGGGCGTAGAGCCAATGATATATTATTTTCTTCTATTTATATTATTTGTCTTTTAAATAATTTTAATTAAAAAAAATTTAATTAGCAACATATATGTACATTTGTATAGTTATAATTTTCTATCAGTACACACACATATAACTATAAATATAATTGATATGTACATCACACGGACTGTCACGATTTCGCACAGGTCATAAATGGCACCACACCAATCATTCGATGGGAGAGTCATTACTACAATTCAACTGATGCAATCTAATAAAAATTAGGCATTTGAAGATACGAAAACAGTTTTCAATAAGACAAAAGCATGTTTTCATAAACTCAACTAAAATAAATCAAACAAGTGAACAAATGCTTCCTAGAATTTGAAAGTCATTGTACCGAACATCTATCAATAATCTAGAATAACAGGGTACAACTTCAGGAACTCATAAATAAGTAACTAAATATCTGAGTTCAAATAGAGGACTAAAAAGTAAAGAGGAATCCATCGTAGCTTGAACAAGCTAGCTCACCCTTGAATCCGGTAGATCACTGGTTCCATAACTGAGGTCTTTCAGTAGCCACCTGAAGATACCTTATAATCAACAAAAAGAAAGTAAGTGCAATATTAGTACATATATATCGCAACATACAATGTACTGATAAGTTCATGCGGCTATTCCAGTAAGTGAAATGTACAACAAGCAACTATAACATAATAAATCATACATATACAAAAAGAGGAACAAGTTCTCAATCAAAACTCAATATACCAGTTCCACAATTATGAGCCTCAATATAACAATCAACAATAATCCTTTTATGGGACCCACACTCAAACAAATTGTGTGTCAAAATGTGATACTCGATCCAATAATATATTGAAACATGACACCCGTTCCAATAATGTGTTAAAACATGACATCT
>DF358831.1:21562-62327 GCA_000787875.1 Solanum virginianum | reverse complement strand
GATCGAGGCAAACATTTAGCTCTAATTACAGTTTGAATTTTGTATAATTCGTACAGTTTATACAAACATTATGCGCGATTATACAAAAGTTGTGCAAGAATCAAATTGTATAGCGAAATATACAAATACTGGGAATTATATAGCGAATTATACAAACGTTGTGTAAAAATCGTATAGTACAAATATTATACAAAAATTATGAATTATATGTATAAAAAATTATACATATATATATAAATACAGCACGAATTATACAAACATTACTATAATTATAGTCAAGTGATGTAATTACCCAAACCTCAATGAGTAAAAAGTTTTTTGTTTGTTATTTATAAATATTTTTTGTACTTTCAACTAAAACACACACTTCTAAAACACAGTGCAAAACAGGCATGCATGCAAACAAACTTGCATTACAGGCATGTGGTACGTACAACTCATTTACTCCAAAGCATTAATTAATTGAAAGGCTTTCTGTACTACTCACTGATTGGATTTGCATATGATTAGTAGTTTGAAAATTTATTGAATTTGTACCCTAAAATGTCATTTAAAAAAATTAAGTATAACTATAATAACATATCGAGTGAAATTTCACAAGTCAGATCTGGTAACACTCAATTACTTGGGCAACCTCCACGGGTGTAATATATATATATATATATTAAATGAATACATAGTATTTTTACATGGAGAATGAACAATACATCCTTCATTAGCTTGACCTGCGAGGTTGACAAATATTTAACAGTATATTAAATATTATATCAGGTTCCACAACCTAACACTTTACAACTACCTCATAGAGATGAAAAAACTGTTTCCGAAAGACTCTCTGCTCATAAATATCAGGCCCCAAAAGCAGAAGATAATTAGATATGAAAGAAAAATGATTAAAGCGGAAAACAAGTGATAATATATAAATACAATAAAAGAAATAAATATGAGACATACAATAACAACACAAGATATAAAGACACAAATACACGACTAAGTCTACTAACCTACTATAACATAAGGCTAAACAACAATCTATCTCTACTAACCTATTAACCTTCTACCTTAATAGAATTAAGAGGCGTATTATCAAATAGAATTATGATAGATAATTTGAGACACAAGGAGTATTGGTAGTAAATGTAAAGTGGCTGCCTTTGTAGGTTCATCTTCCCAATGACATAAAAACTCTTTAATTTTTTGGTTGCTTTTTTCATGACCTAATAATGCTACTGAAACCATTATCAAAATAACATTTCAAGACCCAACAAGTGATAAATTCACTTTTCACCTTCTTTTCCTATATATGGTAAGTTGAAATTTTTCTTCAAAAATTAGTCATTGTTAGTGCAGACTCTGAGGAGCAATTGTGTTGAATTTTAAGACCCCCCCAACCCCCAACCCCATGTACCCAAACAATTAATTAACTATAGTGTATTGGCATTTGCTAGAAAATTGACTAGGCAATTGATTGATAATCTTTATATAATCGATGGACAAATATTTTTTAACGATTTCACGAGAAAATCTTATTCGAATAAGTAAACTTATATAAATAACATAAACAATTTGTACGTTGTCAGTGTATATAAATTAAATAATAATAATAATAAAAGGCACTTTGACAAGCAGCTTTTGAAAGTCCTTAACTTCTCTTTTGCATGGTTCAGATCCTAGTAAGTCCTTCTTGATACATAGATTTCCATTTTTGTCAACTTTTTTATAAAGCTGGTTTCTTATGATGAGGCCATAAGTATACACTTTCTTTTGTAAATTTGGACCTTTTTTTTTCTTTCATATTTGTCTTGTTCTAATAGTCTTTGAAGCTAATCCAATAATATATGCATTTTCTTTGGTGAAATGTATCGATAGTTTTTTAAATTTGTTAGTAAATTTTATTAAAATATTCAAATTATGATATATTTCAATTGAATATCTGAACATATGTAAACAATCGATAGTATTGTAAATTGTCAAGAAGATAAAGACATACAATTTGTACCAAGATATAGTTGTAATCAGAAATAGACATTTGTATGTTTTAGCGCTTTTTGTTAATGGTGCATATTTATTGTTGTTAAAAGTTATTTTTGTTATGGTGAAAATAGAGACTCCAATCTCCGGTGATATAAAAGATTGAAGTTATCATTGTATTCTAATGTCTACTCTTGTTTCAATTTATTCGTCTTCTCTTCATTTCTTTTTTAAATATGTTTTAAAAAGAATTTCTCTTTTTTTTGGCTGATACATTTTATATACTTTTAGTTAAAGATGATCATATAATTTCATTTTTTTAATTTTTTAAATTTAATGTCAAATTAAATATAGACAAATAAATTAAACGGTAGGAGTTAACTTTTATTGATCAGAAAAGTTTGTGTAAAAAAATGAAAGCATTGAATTGTGTAAGTTTAAAAATCAGACTCCCTTTCCTTGAGAGAAGAAATATTAGCTAATTATTCTTTTTCTTCATCTGACAGGAATTAGCTAAATATACCAGCCAAGTCCAACATTTTTGTATGACACTAAGAAGTGATTTTTATTTTTTATTTTTAATAATACATGATTAAATAATACAATATTATCATTAATGATAAGGGTAAATTAGGAATAGATCAAATATAAATTAAAGTTATCTCTTAATATTATAAAGTCGACGAGTATTGTTGGGTGTTAGCCCACGGATTATGGCGCTGCACGGGGTTCCGACGCAAGATTCCCGAAAAATCATACGAGCTGGTCGACAACGAGCCCGGTAAGCGGCCCAGGTGGCCCGACGGCGTTGACGGAGGCCTAACAGACAATCTATTTTTAGTACGTAAACAACCATGGTTCTTTCCGAATAAATCTCACTTTTTTATATATAAAAAAGAAAAGGGGTAAAAGAATCAATAAATGATACTTATAATATTTGTACAATTAAAATTCCAAGTCATGAGTTTGTTCTTTCTGAATTAGGTTAAATATAAATTTGTAAAACAAAAAGTATTATTTGTTGTCTGTCTCTATTAGAAATGATCTTTTGACATGAGCTAGAGGTTGACAAGCTTTAATTTTTATGTATGTTTTGTCTTATTATGTCCGTAAATAATTGAACTTGTAAAATCTAAATCCACTAACTACCCTTTTCCTAAGTAAATAATGTATAGATGATAATGAAAATGAAAGTAAAAAGGCACTTGTATATTTTGTTTCTAATTGATTATGTTGAATTTGTGTCTTGAAATATAGGCTTTTTGTTGATAACTCTAGTCATCTCCATCTTCTTAAGATAACATTTTGCATATTTCTTTGAGTCAAGTGGATTACTTTTGAGAAGTGCGCTACTTAAATATCTAGGAAGAAACTAATTAATTGTCAAGGTCTTTCATGGCAAATGCAATTCCAAATTTCTTCATGACTTCATCCATTTACTTTGAATATCAACATGTCACATTATATGTGTAATGACCCTGAAGGTGATTTTTGGTATTTCTGATAAAATTACTATTTTACCCTCTCGAGAGCTACCTCAAATTAATCATTTTTGATGGGTTTTGAAAATCTTGTAAAAAGTTGCTAAAGAAGTGAGTTTTGGAGGTTTAAGTTGCCAAATTTGAACTTTTAAGTCATCTGGAGATTTGAGTCTCAGAATAGAATTTCGTCGATTCCATCAGTTTCAGAATGTGGAAGAGAGTTGTTGGAATCAGATTTGAAGTTGTTATATGGATTTTAGGTTCGAGGTTGGAAATTGAGTTAAAGTTTGACTTAGGTTTGACTTTGGTTAACATTTTGAATTTCGATGCTCGAATTGAATTCTGATGGTTCCTTTTAGTGCTAGAATGATCCTCATAATAAAATTTTAGCTTTCCGCTAGCATTTTAGTATTTTAAGTGGTCTAAGTTAGTTTAGTTGCCCTAATCAAATTTTTGGTCAAGGAAACCTTGAATTCGATTTTCAATGATTCCATTAAGTTTGGAATGTCGAATTTAGTAGGGATGCATATATGGTTTGTGTATGTCAATTTCCGAACGAATTTAGAGGATCGTGTTGTTCTTCGCGTTTGTGATTAGGAAATACGCGATCGCGATGAGGTACCTCCTTGTGCTTCGCGATCACGGGTTCTGGATCGCGATCACAAGGCACTTGGCTGCGATTGCAATGGCAACTTGGGTGTTCTTTGTGATCGAGAGTTATTTAGCCGTGATACTGATGAACAATTTCCCGTAGCTTTTCAAAAATGATGGGTTTTATTAAATTTCAACTTTTTCAAGCTTGGTTGGGCGAATTCTTCGATGGAAAACATTTAGGTAAGTTAATTGCAATGCTTTTCTTCAATTTTCATGATTGATTTATGGTTTTAACATCAAAACGGGAATTTCATGAACTTGATTTTTTAAAATAAAAATAGTGATTGTGAGCTCATTTTGACTACTTTTTCGAAATGGTTTTGCTGTTAGATTCCTAAAACCTTAAGGAATATTTATATGTAATTTTTTTTAGATTTTTATCTCATTTTTCGATATTGAAATTTTGGACCATTTTACCATTTTTCCTTGAATTGCATGATTTTGGTGTTGTTAGCTTCGAATTGTGATTGTGGATTCATTTTTTAATAGATTGTAGTGCTTTGGAGTACAATTGAAAAGGGAAAGGTCCGTTTTTGAATTGATCGTGACTTTTTGACTAAAGCAAGCATTTTCAAACCTATGATTAAGTGTGTTGAACCTTGTATCTTTTAATTGATTACTTGAAATGAAGTATGAATCGATTGAACTGTGCAAAATACATGAAATGTATTGTGGAATGAGACGAGGAATTGATAGTGATGTTTACTTGATATATTGAGGTGGAAATTTGTACATGAAACATGATACATGTGTTGTGAGTTAATTATATATCGTTGAATAGTGATGTACTTATTAAGCTATATTGAGTAGCATTCTGTTGAGTTATATGTTATGGCATCATATGTTCCATATCTCATTCACTTATACTTTATTTATGTACTTATTTGCATTGAATTGTGGAAATGAGATAAAAGAAATTGATTTTTGGGGCCAAGACCTCTATCGGTTGAGATTATTAAAAGAGATATTGATATTTGGGGACGATGTTTCTACCAATTGTGATATTATCAAGGTAATATTCTAATGGTTGAGGTCATTTTTGGTGTCCTATAAGGTCATATTCTAGCATGTGATATTGTGGAGATCATTTTCAGCAAATACATGGTCTAACCGAGACCTCCATGAATTTTGGCCAAAGTTGATCAACAGATGTGTGTCGTAGGACATATATGCATCACCGTTATTTAGCATTGTGTTTTCCTCATTTTGCACCTTATTCATTGTGACATTGTAAGTGAAGTGTTGAGTTTCTTGTTTTTGCCTATGAATTATGCATATGCAATCCTTGTTGATTGTTTTTCCTTCAGGATGTAATACTGAATGAGCCGTACAAATGAATTTGAATGTGTCTGTATATGTATATATTATATATGTATGTTGTGTGTGCTGATTATTGTTGCACGCAGGGTTGTAATTTTGGAGGTATGTGGTTGGAATGATAGGAGTACTTGAGTTCTGCATGAAGCGATCTAGGACAGTTTTTCACATGGTTCATTGATAAGGATAGGTTAATGATTCATCTAAATTGTAACTTGATTCCTACTAGACCTTAGAATCTAGAAAAAAATTCTCTTAAGGGAAGATTGTGATATTTAATTAATGGTAAGAAAAATCCCTAGTTGAGGAAAATGATCATGAAAGTGGTCAAGAATTAGAGGATTTTGATATAATTTAGGTTTTTATAGATCAAGAACGAGTCAAAACTTTAAAAAAGAGAAAGCTCCGATTCTTTAGAGTTTTAAAGACTTTTTCGAAATAGGATGATGATTTTTAATCTTCATTTATGTTATATAGATGTGCTTGCTAACTATACCGATAGTATTACCTGATGTATGTGACTAAAGAATGAGGGATTGAGCTTAATCAAATGATTACCTATGGTCAAACTGCATACAATGAAGCTAATACTTAATTACGCAAATTTGTAAATATTTATTGTGATTGTGAATTATTAGATTAGGTGTCACATTTCGATATATTTATTGGATTGGGTGTCATATTTAGATACATTATTGGATTAGATGTCATGCTTTAACACATTATTAAATAGAATTCCACATTCTGACACCTTATTAGAATGGATGTCACGTTTCGACACACAAGTTATTTGGGTACGGGTCCTATGAGTGGGCCATTGTTGATTGTTATTTTGAGACTGATAATAATAAAAATTGATATGTTGAGCATGAACTATAAACTGATATTCTTTCCATATGTGTGTTGTTTACTATGTTGTGGTTACATATTTATATTACACTTATTGGAATAACTTCATGATCCTATTAGTACACTGTTGTTATATGTATTAATATTGCACTTGCTCTTTCTTTGTTGATTACATGTCATCTTCAGGCGGCTGTTGGTAGATCTCAGTTATGAGACCAGCGAAATATCGAATTCAAGGGTGAGCCAACTCATCCAAGTCTACCATGGATTTATCTATTTTTTTTGTCCATTTATTTTTTAACTCAGGCATTCTAGACAATTATTGTTGTGATTTCTAATTAAATTGCATCCCCTTATATTTGACGCTTATATAGAGTGTTGATACAATAACTTTCAAGTTCTAGGGATTTGTTTTCTGCATTATGTTAAACTATTTTTGTTGAGTTTATGAGAATTCAAGTTTTGTTCTAGTTAAAAATTATTTCCACCTCCTCAAATGTTTGTTTCTATTTAGATTGTTTAGTTGGATTGGACGATTGATTTACCCACCGGAGCGTTAAAGTGGGTGTCACTCGCAACCTATTTAAGATCATGACAAATGTATGAATTAAAGAGAATAAATATTACAGTATAATAGCTAAGAATAGCATATTTGGAGGATATAATAGCTGATCTTTAAAAATAAAAATGATATATCTTTAGACATGTAAAAATCTAAATAACTTTTATCTAATGATGCAACTCTCAATAATTTTTTAGAGATATCCAATAAAAATCAATAAAAATTTAGATATATTTTATCTTTTTCGCATTTTATTTATAAAATTACATTTAATATGTTATTATTATTTAACTTCCAATAATTTTTTCACGCGGCCATTAACCTCTGGATCACACCAAGTCAGCAAGAATTTATCAGTTGATTTTGATGGCTAGCAAATTAAGCAAGGCAAATAGATAAATTCTAGGGATGAACCAAAGGCAACAGCTCTCTACTAAATGCACTTATATATCAATATAGAAAAAGGAGGACATTTATGGCCCTTGAAACACTCACCCCCCAACCCACACCCCCACACAAAAATGGAAGCTTCTTTTTCTTTTTCTGCTCCGTTCGTTTAATAAAAAATGATTTAATTTGATTTGTTATAAAGTTTAAAAAAAATAAAGAAGAGATATTTTAATCTTGTGATTCTAAATTAAAGTTATATTAAATGTATCAAAATATCTTTTAATCTTGTGCCCTTAAACATATCACGTGAAAAATTAAAATTAAAATTTTGCTAAAAAAGGGTCTTTTTTTTAAAAAAAAAAGAACCAAAAAGAAAAGTAGATCATTATTTTTTAAATGGAGGGAGTATTTATTTTGAAATAACTTGATCTTGTGGTCCTCTCCCACAATAGTTAATTTAGCTCTTTTAGCTTTTTTTTTTATTGAGAAAGTATAGTTTACGATTTAGTCGAACCTAGTAATGCTGATTCAAATCATGTATTTATTTTTAAAAACTCATTAAATAGAATGTTGTTGTTAGACCAGTAACTCAAAAGATGACTGCAATCTCAAATTCGTAGATTGTTGTTGTTAGACCAGTAACTCAAAAAATGACTGCAATCTCAAATTCATAAGTTTTAAATTCTGACTCCGTCTTTTGCTTTTATTAGTGGTTCAATAAAGTCTGCAACACCCCCACCCCCTTCCCTTTGTCTATCTATATCTTGATACATACATATAAATATATATGTACGAATTGTGTATGTCATAATGTATATAACTTACGCCTTTTCTTTACCCTACGAAGGTGTACTATTTAGACCTCTAAGGCTTCACATAAAGTACATCTTCAAGAGCTTTGATTCAACTTTGCAATAAGTCACCTCCCTTTTTGCTCCTTCCCTTTTTTACAATTTTTGCTTAAGGGGTTTCAATAAATATGACAAAATCTTTTCATAATGACACAAGAAAAGCACAATAGATATTCTTTTTCTTCTCCTCCTTCTACTTGCCATGGATATCAACCACATTAAGCTCACTACCTCCACTTGGGAACCAACTATGTCCAATATGGACGAACATGTCTTCCGCGACCATCAACAACAACAACAACAACGACCATGCTTGTCCAGTATACCAAACGACCATGTCTTCCATAATCATCATCATCATCAACAACAACAACGACGACAGTTTCATTTTCAACATAACCCTATTTGGCCTATTTTTCCTCTTCAAAACCCTCAACACCACCACCTTCCCTCTTCATCAAACCAATTGCAGCAGCAACAACAACAACAAGAAGTCCCTTTTGATCATGTTTTAAACAACCATGTTCAGACCCTAATAGAGGATCATACTGATCAAGAACACGATCAAGACGAACACGAAGAAGAGGAAGAGGAACTAGGAGCCATGAAAGAAATGATGTTCAAAATTGCATCTATGCAACCAGTAGATATTGATCCATCCACCATTCGAAAACCTAAAAGGCGAAACGTCCGAATTAGCAACGATCCACAAAGCGTGGCAGCTAGGCTCCGCCGCGAAAGAATCAGTGAAAAAATCAGAATCTTACAAAGATTAGTCCCTGGTGGTACCAAAATGGACACTGCTTCCATGTTAGACGAAGCTATTCGCTACGTTAAGTTCCTAAAAAGGCAAATTCGTCAGTTACAATCATCAAATCATCACCTTCTACCAGCTCAGGTACCAATATCACCGTGCCCTAATAATGAAAATTGGGCAACAAAAGCTCTAATTCTTGGTTCCTCTAGCACTACTACAACTACCATGGTCAATAATGTTACAACTTTTGTTGGTAACACATCAACGGATCCTACTTATGAGGTAATTGGTAATTAGCTAAGGAAAAAAATTGTTAATTGAAGTGATTATTATATTATTGTGTACTAATTGGAATTTTTAAGAATAAAAATATTAATTAATATATAGAGGAATTAATCATTTGTGTATAGTGGATCATGTGAATTGTGAACTAAAAAAATAGGTTTGTTAGGATTGTGTTGACTTAAAGGGCATGATAATCATCACAACGGTTAGACTTGAGTTACGTACGTTTCATATAGTATAATAATAATAATTATTATTATACTATAAGGTTTTTATGTATTTATTTTCTCATCATCAAAAAGTTCGTTTGGCTGAATTCTCTCCCGGGAATAAAACAGTGACGTGATAAGCAATTGAATATGATTATACTCTTGGTCCCTCCCCCCACCCCACCCCCAACCCCCCACCCCTCGTGTGTGCACTTTTGTTCAATCATGTTAGATATATATACATCAATAGTGTAAAGAAATTAAAGGGGTTGAAATTGGGGGTCTTCTTTGCTCCCATTTGTCGATTTCTCAAAGATTTTTGTAGGGTATTTGAAGTTAATCTACTAGAAAATATGAAATTAATTATGAGATTTATTGACGATTTGTAGTTAAATTGTTGGTAAATTGCTTTTAGGTAATTAGATTTCCGTATAGTACATACTTAAATAGGATTAACATGAGATTTTTGTTGTTTAGGTATGAAATATAGTTTAGTATTGTGAAAGGGGTGTAGTAAAAAAGAAAATTGATAGGGATATATGTCAAATTTATTGGATACAGATTTTTTTTATCATATGTTAGAAAATTTTAAAATTTTAGAAAATTTTAAAAATATGTTAGAAAATTTTAAAAATATATATATATTAAAAAAATCAGTACTACATGTCTTGCTGGTGAATTAATTGAGTTGTATTCTCCTTTTCCTTTAAAATTGAGTCTTTTTTCCAAATACTTTTCAATTGCTTCACTTTAAAACCCTATATTTGCAATTCCACTAATTTATCTTTCTCTATCTCTCTTTTTGGTTTCTTAGTATTCGGTATCTAGATTAAAGTCTGATTATATTTGAATTTATGCATTTGTATTTGAATTTATGCATTTGATATCTATACTAGAGCCCGATTGAATCTAGATTTACACACACATTGCATGATCTATTTCTAAAGGCAGCGCTCTTAACAGAATTTCTTTCATTCTCAAGGTTTGAACCTGAGAGCTTTAGTTAAGAATGATGGGATACCTAGAATCATTTCACCCACAACCTATATTGCTCCCTCAGCGTGTATTATGAATTAAAGATCAATCTTAAAACCCTAATTTCCAAACTAAAGGAAGGCATTTAATATTTTTACTATTTTTTAGTTCCTAATTATCAACTTCTTGCTAAATCTCACTAGCCAATATGTTTAACTTGAGAAGGTTTATTAAGTTGTATCTCTCATTTATTAAATTTATCCTATGTCTACATTATTTATTGGAAGGACATATTGAATGAAGTTAATTAATTTCTTTCTTAAACAATGTATGTTTCGTTAATTTGAGGAATTAATCTACTTTTTGATTCAGTAAACATGTAAACGTATAAATATTTAGTTAAACTCAACGACAGGCAAGTCAGAATTCAATGATTTTAAATCTTGACCTCGATTTTGATTTGAACTAAGTAAATTATAATATGATAAGGCATAATTCTAATATGTGCATATATACTTATATGACATGCATTCATTAGCTTTATGTAAATATGAAGTATGGATAAATTTTTATCATTTTAAAATCTCTATCGTTCTTTCACTTGTATATATATATATATATATATATATATATATATTTAATGAAATAGATTACCACCACTTACCTTTCTAACTTTTTACCATTATTTTTTCATCTTCTTACTCCCTCGAGCAATGTACAGGTGGATCATGATTTTTACTATTTTGAATAAAGATGTTTCCATTTAAAACAAATTGTATCTTATTTATCTCTGCAATTTTATTTATTTACTTTAGTAGTATAACAATACATCTTTAGAAAGAAGTTTTATGTCGGCAAAATATAGAGAAGATGCTGGGTATATAAGTAAACAAGTTTTATCTACTAGTGACGTATTTTAAAGTCGTCCAGGACTAGACCTAAAGCGGACAATATCACTAGCGGACTAAATTATTACAAGTAGGATCAGAGCTATTCCTGTGTCAACCTTATCGATGTGGATCAGAGTTCAACTGAATTTAGGCAAAGCCTGGTGAGACAGTGCTACGCTGAGTCCATAGAGGGGGTGTATGTACCAACTCATCTTTGGATAGAGGTCCACATCGGCATTACACAGGAGAGATTCTATGTATATAAGTAAACACGTCTTATCTACTAGTAATGTATTTTTAAAATCGTATGGATCTAGATCCAAAGTGAATAATATCACCAGCGGATGGATCGTTACAAGAAGTTAGTTCAATCGATACTATATATACACTAATTTACGATACTTAATTCAACAATTTCATGCTCAAAATCTAGGTATAATTATAAGAAGTCAAAAGTTGGCAAAGACAGCATTCATCCCATTCCGTAATGTCTAAATAATATATTGGTATCAGAGTGAGCTCTTTTCGTCGTTAGATTTAACACCTTTTAAAGCATTAAAATGTGTGCACTATCAAGAATTTGTGAGCAACAATTATCACATGTCCATTTATTTTTTTGGACTTCTCATAAGGGAATGAATTAAATGAGACAATCTAGAATAAATTAAACCTCTTATAAGAAACTATATATTTTCCATGAATCAATCCAAGACATGCAAACGAGGTTTACCATTATTATTCCCTCCGTCTATCTGTACTTGTCGACTATACTATTTTGGGATGTATTCAACAATACTTGTCCAGTTTATGAAATTAAGTGATAATTTAACATTTAGTTCCTAATTTACCCTTATCATTAATTTAACACTTAGTTCCTAATGATAGTTACCTTGTTTAGTAGCTGATGATTTCACAAGTGAGATCTGAGGAGGATAAAATGTACGCATACCTTACCACTACCTCATAGAAATAGAGAGATTATTTCCCGAAGATCTTCGTCTCAAAAATATTAAGTCCCAAAAGCAGAAAATACTAGATATAAAGTGGAAAGCAAAAGATAATATATAAATGCAATAAAAGTAACACATATAAGATGGATAATAACAACACTAGATATAAATACACAATTAATCCTACTAAGTTACTATATCATAAGGTATCCTACCCCAACTAGCATATTAGCCTTATATCCTAATATGTGATCTCCGCTTCTTTCTATCTAAGATCATGTCTTCGATGAGATAAAGTTGCGTCATATCCTATCTAATCACCTCCACCACAATAATTTTTTGGTTTATCTCTACCCCTCCATGCAACTCCTAAACCCTTTTTGTATCTTTCTTCATTGAGACATATAATTGTTAAATCTTATCCATAATTATTGAAGGACAATTTTATAGTAATTATTTAAATGAACTCCTCCAAGTCCCAAGAACATAACACATGTGACCAAAACTAGAGTAGTACAGATACCTGGGAAGGTTTCATTTAATTATTATATATTGAGGTTATAGCTATCCTAAATATAGACAATTGGATTTTTTTGATTAATAATATATTACTATCAGTATTGATCGTAATAAAAATAGATGTTCATATTTAGTTATTTAATTTAAATTTTTTAAAAGTAACTCATTATATAATTTTTATTTTTATTTTTGTTGTTTCTCAAAATATTGAATTTATTATATTAAAGATTGAAATAATAAATTATTATTTTATTTTATTACTCTTTAAGGGTATATTAATTTATATTGAACAAATAAAAATTGACAATGAGAGTATACCTAAATATATTACAATTCTTCTACTTTGGCAATTCTTTAAGTAAATAATAAAACGATTGATTATGACAAAATTTTGTCCTTTAAGCATCCCACGAAGAAGTTTGGCGACCTATAATAATTTTAAAATAAAATATAAAATTATTTTATTCAATATTTAGTTGAACAAATTATATATTTTTTGAATTATTTATTTCATAATAACATATTCTCAGTCAAACACCCTCATACTAAATAAAGTTGAAGAAAATGAACTAGAATTCAATAAACAACTCATAATAAGAAGTTTCTTTCTTTTTCTTTTCTTTGTTACGCAAATAATTACATAGCAAGTATCATTTATATATTTTAAGAAATATATATTTAAAAAATAGTCCGCTTAATAGGTTGTTGATAATTAAAAATCATACAAATTATATAATCGGCAAAGCACTAACAACCACTAAAGGATATGATTCAATGGATAAGATTATTTCTTTCTTAAACAAATATTTTATATTTGAACTCTAAATATAACAGTTTCCTCAAATATAGTTTTAAATAATATGAATTTAAAATATTCGGGATTCAATATAAATATCAAGACATTGAGTGAAAAAAAAGAAGGAAAGGAGACAGGGGCTAACATAGTCGGGATTCTTTTAAGCATATCTTATCTTACGATATGAGATGAGTTTATATTCTTTTAAAGAGTTTGAAATACTCCTCAATCCTGTAATTTAAAATTGATATATTTTATTAAAAAAAATGACCATCATATCTAACCTTATTGTTACACAAATAATAAAAATTAAATATAATAAATTTAAATTGATCATTACACATTGCTTGATATATTCTTACTACTTGTATCAAATAGTAATATGAGCCATTTTTTAACAAATATTATACTTAACTATAGATAGCAAAGTTTAGAATATATGGTGCGTTTTTGCCCTCCTAAAACTTTTTGAGACAAATAAAGAATCTAAAAAAATTCCCAATTTTGAATAAGAACAATTGAACAGGTGACAAAAAAAAAAAACTTTGAACCATCTAGAAAAAAAAATTTCCAAAAAAAAAATTGAGAAAAAAGAAAATTAAACATTTGGGGGGAAAATATGAAGCAAAAAAAGGGCACCCGTTCTGTTCTGTTGGATAGTCTGCATCCCACGTACCAATCTTGCAACTAATCTCTCTTTTTTTATTCAGGTGTTTCTTTCCATAATCACAAAAATAACTGCAATTTCGATCTAATAAACAATTTTCAAGATTTGCATTAAACCACTGTAAGTTGTCTGAATCATTCCCCAAATCTCCTCATTTTGCCAGCATTTTTGTGGGTATTTTTTTGTATATGTTTGTCTGTCATCAGATTTGTTCAAGATTTTGAAAAGGGTGTTTTCTTTGTGTTGTTTGGGACACAATCAATGGTTGTATATATCATGGTTTATGTATTTAGTTTTAAAGTTTGAGTTTTTATTGAAAGGGGTTCTACTGGATTTGGTATAATGGTAGTTGGGCTGGTGGTTTCTTGGATATTTTGTGTTAAAGTTTGAGTTTTTGTTGATGAAGTGAATCAAGATTCAAAAGGGGTTCTACTGGATTTGGTGTAATGGTAGTTGGGCTGGTGGTTTTTTGGATGTATTGTGTTAAAGTTTGATTTATATTGATGAAGTGAATCAAGATTCAGAAGGGGTTTTACTGGATGTGGTAATGGTAATTGGGTTGGTGATTTCTTGGATATTTTGTGTTAAAGTTTGAGTTTTTATTGATCAAGATTCTAAAGGGGTTCTACTGGTAAAATGGTAGTTGGACTAGTTGTTTCTTGGATATTTTTCTGATGGATTATCTTGGCGTATGAAGGGTCAATAGTGCTGATTAGAATGTGTTTTGAAGGTTATTGCATTGGTTATTGTAAGTGGTGGAACCAACAACTAGGATAAATGAGTAGTTTCGGTAGAAGTCTCTCTCATAAGAGGGCATTGTCAGTTAGCAGCCCTAGATTGTTTGATAAGTCGATTAGCAGCCCTAGATTTAGTAGGAAAAGCGAGGTTTCAAGACTTTTCTGTGTTCTTATTGCAATTGGATCTGTTGTTTCCTTTTTCTTGGCAATTGGAGGAGGGTATTTGTATGTCCTACCCAATATTACAAAAACATTACATGAGGAGAATCTTGTCAGTTTTAATGGTTCAGATAGTGTATGTGACATATACGATGGAAAATGGGTTGTTGATAAAAGCTACCCCTTGTACAATGCCTCAGAATGCCCCTTTGTGGAGAAAGGATTCAACTGCTTGGCTAATGGTAGAACCGATGATGATTATCTTAAGTGGAGGTGGAAGCCAAGGAATTGTGAGCTCCCTAGGTTTAATGTGCATAATATGTTGGAAATTCTCCGAAATAAAAGAATCGTTTTTGTTGGAGACTCAATGAGTAGGACTCAATGGGAGTCTTTGATATGCCTGCTAATGACTGGGGTGCAAGATAAGGAAAGTGTATATGAAGTAAATGGGAATAAGATCACAAAATTAATTCGCTTTCTGGGAGTGAGATTTAGTTCCTTCAATTTCACTGTTGAATTTTATCGATCTGTATTCCTTGTCCAACATACTTGGTCTTCCAAATATGGAATAAAGAGAGTTAGATCAATCCTTACGTTGGACAAGCTTGATGATATCAGCAATGAGTGGATCAATGCAGACGTCCTCATATTCAATTCTGGACAGTGGTGGGTACCTGGGAAGCTTTTTGGAGTGTAAGTGCACTTTGCTCTTTTACTAACAGAAGTGACATTACTTTGCAAGTATACATACATGATAGCAAACCGCAACTACCATCATATACTGCAAAATTGTCATTGAACTAAACAACATGACAATTTTAATCGTCATTCTCCTTTCCTCCTTTTTCACTTGTCTGGACTTCATCACTCCTACATTCATGAATATTAGTAAAAGATGTTTCTTTTTACCCTAACAGGGTAGAAATCCTCTTTTGTTTGTATGTCCGGTGATGTCTCTTATTTAGCAAGCATCCCTGTGTGTTCCGCATGAATTTGGTTGAAGTCTCAATAGGACAGGTGTTAAAGTCACTTAAAAAAATTGCTTGTTCCACAGTGAGGACTCATAACGCTGACCTCAACTAGCTTGGATTGAAGGATAGTTCTCACTGTGGACTCATAACGCTGACCTCAACTAGCTTGGATTGAGGACTCATAAGCAAAATAGGCTTCAGTGTGCTCACTAGATTTCTTGACTTGTTTTCCAGTGTCTCACCCTGGCCGTAGGTCAAAACTTTATGTGGGTGATTTATATGCTTTCTGAGGATAACGTTTGAAGTCCAAACATTTACAACTTTCTAGGAATCTTGTATTGTTTTTGTTACATCTGCTGTATATTGAATTCAAAGCTAGCTCTCATCAATCACCTTGAGGTAGAAATCTCCTGGATACATCTTGTGTGAATTGCAGCAGTTCTGTCAGTAGGTTTTAAAACTTCTAAGTTGCTAAATAGTAAACAAGATCAAGGAAACATTCATGCCCTAGATAATGCACTAGTGTTACCTTCTTAGTTTTCATGCAGAAGCTGGTATTTTTTATTTCAGTTGTTCTCATGATGCTTCTGTATCTTTCTTTGAATAGGGGGTGTTATTTCCAAGTAAATAGTACACTGAGGCTTGGAATGTCAATTCCGACGGCATTCAGAACTGCCCTTGAGACTTGGTCATCCTGGATTGATACCAAAATTAATCCTAACAGGACACGTGTTTTTTTCAGAACGTTTGAACCTTCTCATTGGAGGTACTTGTTGATAGCTATGCCTTCTATACAGATGACTGCTTTTGGATCTCTCAGTAGAAAGTTTCTACAAATTGGAGCTGGTAATAATTGGATGGACCTTTTGAACATTTCTTTTGATAATTCCAACATTCAAAGCAATTCTTTTAATAAGTAACGGAACTTCTGTTGAGTGTTTCCAGCAAAAAGAAAATGCTGCAAGAGAAATACATCCAGAATACAGTACCATCTACAAAGTAACTTATGTCTTAGCACAACTTTGGAAAGCTCATAAAAACATCAACATGTTTTGAGACTTTGCTCAAAAGTAACAAACAATGTTTAGGTCTTAAATTGAATCTTGTATATTTTATTGATGTTCGAAAGGTCATAATTTTGATTTCTGCCAGTTCCAATTTTATGGAAACTATTCAATAGAACACCACATTTAGCTTCTCCAGTGTTAAATTTGACTCCACAAGGTAGGTATACACTACCATCTCCGGACCACACTTGTGGGACTACGCTGGGTATGTTGTTATTTTGTTGATATAGTATGTTAGACGTTGTATCAACAACAACATACCCGGTGTAATGCCACAATGAGGTCTGGGGAGGATAGGATGTACATAGATCTTACCCCTACCTTTGTAGTAGAGAGGCTGTTTCTGATAGACTTAACATACTATGTCATCGCAACTAACGAATACATATTGGTTTTGCATCAGCAATTTAACTATGCGGATGTGCAATGTGACAAATCAACCTCTTTCAGAGACTAATGGTCAGGAGATTAGCTCATTTTCCGATGTTGTACTAGAGGTGGCACACAGCATGAAAGTTCCAGTTAATGTGCTACACATAACTCCCATGTCTGCATTCAGGAAAGATGCACACGTTGGTCTTTGGAGTGATAATCCATCTCTATCTGATTGCAGCCACTGGTGTCTACCTGGACTTCCTGATCTTTGGAATGAAATGGTCTTTTCGTACCTGCATGCTGATAGCTATCGACATATGCAATTGTATCAACAAAGAGAGTAAGTTTTGACCCTTGCATACAGAATTGGTCAATTCAATAGTATTTCTCTTTTTGTCCTCACTGTGTGATGTCTTGTTAATTCAAATTCTAACTGGACTCAAACAACCAGTATATACTCAGACATGAAGGCGTCGAAGTTAAACAATTAGGGTGTCTAATAAGACTACTTTTTCCATCTTATTTCTTTGTCTGAATCTACAAGGCATAAATCAGAGGCTCAGTTACTTTATGGATTTTTGGTATGTCGAATTGTAGATTGTCTTTGATATTTTCCTTCTAGGATATGTATTTTGTTGTGCCTTTAGGATTAAGTTCTGAGATATAAGTAATGTGGCAAAAAAAGGTGAGAGATTAGCAATTTGATCTATTAGGAGTGACAAGTTGAGATGAACAGCTTCTTTATAACACGTGTGAGAATGTGTTGGAGGATGTCTCCTTGATGTGTCGAACTTGCGTCCTTATCCTGTTAGTTGTAGCACCTTAATAATGCGAAACATTTGATATCCTTACTGCATGATCCAAAAAGTAGAGCCACACTTGCAACTTCTCTGTTAAAAGCTAAATTCAAGAAATAGTTTATTATGAGACCATAGCAGAGGTCTACTAGTTTCCTTAACGAAACCATTGAAAGCGAGTATTTGGTACATCATTGGTTCAACTTGTCAACCTGTTTGCCTAATTAAGCTAGTACCTTTCTCCAGAGTTTGTGTTGAGGTTTCTTTTTACGTGCTGAATCTGTTGTAAGCGATTGTAGTAGCAAAAACATGTTCTGTTTATCTTTGTTTTGCCTGTAAGGTTTCAAGGGGTGGAGTCGAAAACCACACAGCTTATGGAGGTTATTTGTTTGTTGCAGATTCGGTAACTTGGACTGATGATGTATCATAAGAGGGAACTCAGGAGGTTTATCAATTTTGCAAAGCAATTTTGAACAGAAATGTATAGTTACACTGAGAAAGTTGTGTGTACCGGGAAATTGATTTCTTCTTTTTTCAGTTTTCTTTTTGTTCACTAAATTTCTTTTGTAAAGAGGGAAGGAGAAAAAATGTATATCATTCCCGTGCAACGTTTGTCTTGTTTCGTGTAATATTTGGAAATTAATACATAATGTAGTTTTGAAAAAAGTTATACACTAATGAGAAGCGTTATATCTGCAAGTTAAACATCTATCTTCTGAGCTTTCTTTTTGGTGTTCACTTGTGAAAGATCCAAACTTTCTTTGGATCTGAAGGACATGGTCAAACTATACAAAAAGTGATTCTTGTTTCACCCAAAAGATTACAACGCAAAAATTTATTTTTGAATTGTAATTTTTCTTTAATGAGTAACGGGATGGATTGAACTATGTTTTTTATGAATGTCAACTAAGTATCATAAGTAAATTGCTTTCGATTGTTCAATCATTTGATAACTAGAGTTATTCTTTGATAAATGATCACTATGAGTCAAACTAAATAGAATTTGATCAATAATTACATCGTTGTGCTTGGGCTATGAAGGCTCTGACCCTGAGATGTAGATCATCTAAGGCATATTAGCATGGGCATGGCAATGGTATACTCCTAAACGATCCAGGTGAGATATCCAATGTAGATCCAACCAGGCGATCCAAGAGACCACCACAGCTCCTCTCTAAATACATATTTATCTGCAATAGTGCAAACATGCATTATATTACTCTACTTGCTAATTATATAATCTTGAAGAAATTGTTCAAACATACCTTTAACAACATAAATATAAGGATCTCTAAACAAGACAGGTCACAAAATCAATTAAATTGACCACACTTATCTAATGTTTGTCTGATTTAGCTTTATATTAGGTCAAAGTCACTTTAAGGAAGACAATTAAAATGATTTGGCTTACAATATTACTGGTATACATATGTACATGAAAAATTGTCCCAACTTCCCCCAAACACTTTCTGAGCCTCATATCATATAATAGAACTAAAAAGGAAAAAAACACGCTAGAATTTCATAGAACTACCAAAATCAATCAATGGCCATTGGTGTAATCCTCTTTCTGGGAGCCTTAGAAATTTGAGGGGTTGATATTGTTGATTCTTGTTTCACTTCCGTTTTTGCACTATCTATATCCATGCATTTGTCACTAGCAATAATTTCTGGAACAGTTTCCTCTTGTTTCTGCACATTATTTTTATCATCTCCAGCAATTTCTTTTCCTGCAAACAATTTTCAAATAGGAACATATTTTCAGTCAGCTATGAGGAACAACACATGGATAAAATGATAAAAATTAGTTGGAGGAACACATCAAACCTGGCCTGCAGAAAGCGGATCCTAGTTCCTCATTATCAAATTCTAGCAGAGTGCAGTAACCATCTTGGGAGGATAAGGCCAGATATTTCCCAGTAGCCGACCTTCATCATCATTTTGATTTATGCCGAAAGAAAAGGAATTAAATAAATTTCTAGAATGCTTCATGGAAGAGCACACAAGTGCTGACGGCATTTGAAAAAGAATAGGGAAGCCAGGAATACCATGCTATGTCTGTCACAGCCGCATAATGAAGACCAGCTACAACAGCTATTGGTTGAACACTTTCTGTGTCATAAATGTACAAGGAATTCAACGTAGCCACAGCAAAAATAAGGCGGTAAGGAAGCTTGAAGAATGATGCTGCAGTCATTAAAAAAGATGGGAGTATCAGGCATAACATAGTGCAATTAGCTCAAAAAGGAATCCAGCAGGAGAACGTACAATTGCTTGATCCTCTCAAGCTAAATGTCATGGGGCAGAAGCGTACAGCAATGACGGGTTTGCTGGCACCTGGGAGCATTAAAGCTGGCCTGTCAATATCCAAAAGTTGAGGTGAAAGCATCAGATTGTTGTGAGCTAGAGGGAATATAATTATATAATGGATTTGCTCTAATAAAAATACAGAAGTACCAAAAAGACACAAGATCTTGCCTTGTGAGATCTTTTCTAGAAAACACATAAGCAGTGTTCGCTGGTTCTGAAGCAGGTGTAAACTTGTAAGAACCTGTAAGAGCAAAACAGGTCTATATTCTCAAATCTTTTACCACCTTGCCCTTGCTGGACTATTAAAAAAAAAAAAAGAAGCTTTCGAGTGTTCCACAATGCATTTTTAAATTATGATTTTAGTTGTTTTCTACCTTTACTTCACCAATACCCCTTCTCTTGATCCACCCTAAAAACGATAATCATAAAAACAATGATGAACAAAAAAGGAATAGAGGTCAGATGCCTTTAGTCTATCGCATTAACACTATCGCATGAAGAAACAGCTATGAAGAATTACAACTTTCTTTCTTGAAGCTCTATCTCAAGTACAGTTCTACCTTTAAAAGGCAGTAAATTGCAAGAAATGCAAATGAAGAGTCCAAAGATAAAGCTTAAATGAGAATTACATCACAGATGTCATGTGGAAATTAACCTGACACTGCAGAGTGTCAAGAAACACTTCACAAAGAGGGTTATGCGATGATTTTAATCTGAAAACTTTGGTGCACTACTTTTATACTTGGGCTGCAAAAAGGCCCAGAGATGCTGCATTATAGGCTTATTCTGAAAGTAGAGAAAACTATAATCATAAATTGCTTGGACACGTGTGTGGGTGTTTGATATGCATGCAGATCTAGAGATCGGATCCTCTATGATCTAAATTTTAAGATTCAAGGATACAGATCCATGTATGAATACAGGTGCCGGGATTCAGCAGAAAATAATTCAAATATTTAAGAATAGAAATATAAAACCTAAATTATGAGATATTATGTGGAAAACTTGAGGAAAAATACTAACAAGAGGAGAATCCTGAAAGGAGATAAAAGAAAAGAGAGTGACAATAGAAATTTATATATTTGTAAGGTATTTCATTTTCTGCAATTTCCTCTTAGTTTTTGTTTTGATTATAGAAATCATTGAATTTGTCCAGAATCTCCCTTGAATTTGGTGAAAGTACCCAAAACTAGTTGACCAGATCGGGTACGGATCCCACACCCTCATCGTGTCGACATGGGTGCAGCATCAAAAGTGAAGAGTCCGAGCAACTAATTTAATACTCATTCATGAAAAAAGATAATTATTTGAAACATATCAGAATATGATATTTCACAGGGTGACTGAACTGACAGCAATGTCATGACTCATGTCACTGCAAGACCAAAGAAATATGTTCAAGGCAAAGAACAGATGAAGTCTTCACAGAGCTTTTCTTTTTATCTTTGAGGATGGTTTTCTTTGTCTTTTCCGTTCTTTGTTTTTTTTTTCTTTTAGAGGGGTAGGGGTGCAGGGGGAACCAGGGGAGAAGATGCAAAGAGATTAAGAGATGAATAACCTTTGGGAAACGAGTAGAAAGAATGACCAAAATGCACAGACTAAGAAATAGGAATTTTAAGTTTCAAAGTTGCAGACTAAGAATTAGGAATTTTAAGTTTCAAAGTTGTACCTGCAGGCACAAGCAGAAAGGAACCATCAGGAGACCAAGATAACCTTCGGAAGAAAGATGGCAGTGTCTCATCAAGAAAGAGATGATTTTTAGTAGACTGCATGAATTTGGAAACGCCAAAGTTATTTTGCATGTAACATTCACTAATAGTATAGAAGGCATTGAAAACTGATATGATATTTGACCTTGGACTCATCCGGCTGTTGTGGTTCAACCTTCGTAATGACATGTTGACACACAAAATTCAACTTCTCAACTCCTTTTGTTTTAGATGGTTTATTGCTGTAAACCCGGCAAGATCTATCTGAACTGAGTGAGGCAGTATACTTGGACAATGGATCCCATGCCACACCTTGCACATAGTGCAAATGAGCATCCAAAATCTGATGAACAATACCTGATGAAGGAACAACTGTCAGTAGAAATTTTATTTATCTTGACAAAACCTCTTCAAGTTAGATTGCCTTTTATTTCTTACCTTTGTTGACATCCCATATGATGCACGAATTATCAACAGACCCAGAAATCAAAAAAGAACCATCAGCAGACCACTGCAAGTCCAATACATCCTTACGGTGAAATCTGAGAAAGTAAACACATGAGTACTAGTATCAAATTAAAAATAATTCCATGACAAGAATAATCATGCTCCTTTTGTGACTTAAATACATTAGTTGAAATATCTAATCTATGACTAGCACATTGACTATCACATTCTCAGAGCACTTTCTTGGAGTAATATTGAGCTGCAAAGTTATGACCAACATTCAAAACAATAACAAAAATTGACTATACATACAATAACATTGTTGTTAAATGTTGACTAACACAGAACTGTTTTTCCCAGCAAAATGAGGAATTATTATACAGATGCTGGTTTATTGCAACTTTCTGCTAAACTAAAATATAATCCAAACAAACAGAATATGATCTACATTAATTTACTTTATTTTATTACAAAAATTAAAGAATATAATCAATGTGACTTGCTTTTTTTGATAGTGAATAATCAACACTTATTATTAACACACACTTCAACTGTTTCACGTGGTTATAATATCCTATAATCCTGAAAGCAAAGCCCTCTTCTACCAACTGCATCCACTAAACTAAAACTGGCTACTGAAATGGCAATTATAACTATTTCTTTCTTCCAACACCAGATCTAAAAATTTATTTAGCAAGCAAAAAAAGATGAAGATCAGAATAAGAAATGCAGGACAAGAACCAAACAGTGTGTTCCAATAATTCTCTGGCTAAATCATAAGAATAAAACCAGAAAACAGTAGACAATGTTCCACAGAGTGACTCTGTAGCTATCCTAAGAGTGCGTAGTAATTCATAACGGCAATAGGACCAAATGAAAGGCTTACGATAATGTCTTTAGGACTTTCCATGTCTTGCTGTCATCTGAAGAATGTAGCTTCCAAATGATGAGCTCGCCACCTACATCAGGAGTAGTTACTCTTAAAATATACAGCATACATGCAGATAAATAAGGAGTGGAAGTGTCGAAATTGTTAAATTATTTGATCCAGACTAAATTGAGAGATTTATAGGGACAAGTCTATACCATCTGCACCAGAAGCCAAATGCTCTCCTGCATATTACAAGAAAATGATAATTCAGTTTGCTGGCTGACTAGATAGGTACAAGTATATTATCTAACAGTTTAGAAATCAGATGGAGGCAAGCACTGGAAGTTCATCTGTAATAAAAGTTTTTGATATATGAAAAGGTTGCTAAAAATGAAGTAACCACAGTTACAGAGACAGCAGAAACATCAACATGTCCAAAGTATTGATCAACCCAGTGAGGTATTGTAAGATGACATAGACATAGAAGTAAGTCGAAACCCAAAAGATTGGCACCATGACTCTCAAGTTGTGCTTTCGACATGTTGAAACAAATGCTGCAAATCTTACAGAAAAATTGTTATCTGTTATTTCATTTATAGTAAGAGCAATCTTCTCTACATAGTCAAAGGTAATTGATGACTTCGTGAATGTCATTGCAATTCAGTATCTAACAAATCTGACTACGAAAGAGATTCCCGCTCCACTCTGTATTTCCAGTTCTCAGATCATCAAGTCCTCTAATACAGATCCAGCAAAAAGATTCAGACTGCAGGAATTACATAAACTCTAGCAATAATCCCAGGAAATCACTCAATCTAATGGAAGATCCACAACTGACATTCCATACTTTACAATATTAATCTTCAAAGCACTACATAAGCCACCAGGATAAAAATACATCTCACGGCAATTATGATTTCAAGAAGTTGGCTAACAGGTCAGCTTTCTGAAACTAAAGGACATGAAAGCCTACAAGTCTATTTCAAACAAGGTAATTTTTGAAAGGGAAAAGGGAATTTCTTTGACCAAGTAAACAGCTAATTGCAACTTAAGTAGAGTCAGCAATAAAATTTCCAATGCTGACCCTCTCAAAAGCAACAATACATTTTGCTTCAGAGAGGTATACAGAACCAGAGAGAAGAAGGCCAAGTCCGTCAAACAACCATACTCATAAATCGCACAAAACAACCTGCAGCTTCAGAATTCAGATGAAACTCCAACAGCATAGAATCATGTATCGATTCTTGCCTTGTAAAATTAAAAAATAGCTACCAGAACTTTTTAACAAAGCAAGATGAACAGCTTTACCTGAAGGGGAGAACCGAAGTGCATTCACAGCACCACCATGGTAAGAAAGGCTAGCCTGGTATGAAACTGAAGGCACTTTCTTCTCATTTTCTTCAGAATTAATCACCCACATCTGTTGAAATTTGTTTTGAACCCGATGTTATCATATTTCATCCCACGCATAAAAAAGTAATGTGAAAGTCCTCTCAATATCAGCGAACTTTGAAACTAGTGATTAATATGTCCACATGCAAATGTCTAATTTGAGATTCCATCATATACATGACTTTGCAATCTAAAGCAAAAGAATTCTTCATCAAGCCAGAGTCACTTCAGATTGAAGCTGAAGTAAACAAGTTCATGTAGATGGTAGCATTTCAGACACTAACACAATCTACATTAGATGTGAATTATTCGGTCAAATTGGAATAACCAGATTGGTTTTAAGAGTTTGCATTAGTTATTAAGCAATCATCACTAGGTGATATTCAGATTATAGTTCGAGGTTGCAGAAAAATAAATCACAAGCATAAAGTTCCTCCTACTCTCAGCCATTGTGGATTAATTCAACAAAGTTTAGTTTTTTGGATCAGTGGTAAGGGGATCATGAAACTCCCTAAGATGCTTGGTTAACTGGATGATAAATGAGGTGAATTAAGGAATACTCTAAAATTCTACTAATTTGGCACCCAGCGAAATGATGAATCCTCAATTGGTAAGAATATCACGTGCTGAGAATATGGAATCAAATACGTATACCAATGATTATATTGTCCTTCGAGGAGGATGATTCTAAAATCTGTATCTGATAGTTACCTTTCTGGGACAACTGAGACCATACTAAGAAAGCGAATGGAATTTTATTGTCTCTTCCCTTTTTTGTCTCTTTTACCATCCAATTGGGATGTGAATCCCTGTTTTAAATATCTAATTGTACCGCCACATTTTTGCTATATATACAATTATGGTAAACATATTTTCTCCCATTTTCTCAAAGAAAACGAGGATATCACTAAGGGAGAAAAAATCTTCATTTCCGCTTCTAGAATTTTTGTTATTTATTCACATTTTAGCAACTTAGTTAGCCTTGAATATTAGCAATGATCAAATTTTTCTTTTCTTTCTTCTATCCAATTCCCTCTTTCCCCTTCTTTTCTACACTGCCGGATTGACAAAAACTAAAGTCAAACTATTAACTAACCAAACTGCATACTTCCTCTCTTTTCTTCTTCATTTCCTTTGAATTTCAAAAGTTCTTACAGTATCTTAAAAGCACATTACCCAATTGACAAAAAAAACTAAATTCAAACTATCAATTACTAAATAAAATGCAGAAGCAAATTATAATATCATCCGACTAACTAACTAAAATAATTAAAACCAAAATTCAAGCAAAAATGCAGAAAAACACAAGGCTGAGAAGGGTAAAACAGTAATTTTAACCTTAATGTCAGAGTCGGCGCCACCAGTAGCAAGTAAACCGGTGAGGTGGTGAAAATCAAGGCACAAAACGGGCTTCATGTCGTGCCAACTGATCTGAACCGTACCACCTTTCATTCTTCTTTGTGATGATTGAATCTGAGGATTTTGGAAGAAGAAGAAGAAAGTAGGGTTACAGAAATGTTGAGTGATTTTTGTTTGGGAAAAAAATTGGGGAACTTTTGGATTTGGCGGGAAAATTGACCCTCATGGGGCGCCTTATTTATTTCCTATATTCTTTTTTCTTAACGCACCTTTTGGATTCGTTAAAGTTTTATTTCGACAAGCAATTTGTATTTTAGTTCATAAATAGAAAGATTTTATAAGTAGTTAAACTTATCAAAATTATCTCAATTCTTTGTATAATCTTAACGAATAAGCAAAAATTTATAACAAAAGTATAATATATTATTACAAAGTTATTCTTAAAAAATACATGCTTATTAATTGAACTTCGATTTTTTTAATGAATCCTAACTATTGTCATTTTTTATTATGGAGATGTGTGTAGAAGAAATCCTTCGCGCATCAGGCACTAATAAATTTTTAACGTTTAATCAGATCAGGAATCATTCAAATTAAGAACAAAAGCTCGTTTTTTCTTTCCCTATAATTTAATTGAAGCCGCAACCCTATCCATTTATTCATTCGATCCAACTTTATTTTATTCTGTTCCAAGAATTTGAACATGGTTTTATACCCATCTAGGAACAATGAAATATTTTCAAAATTTTTCGTTGATACGACATGCTATTTTTACCATTCATTTCCTTTTAGGATCAGTCGCAGTCTTCCAAACTTTACCGAGAGTATGGACGAATTCCTCACTTCATCCATATGTGTAAAAGACACTAGCTGCACTTAAAAGCAGAGTACTCTACACAATGAATTATATTTGTTCGATACACTGTTGTCAATATAAATATTGAAAAAAAAATGAAATTTCAATTGAAAACAATAAAAAATAGTAAAAAAAGGATGGATTCAATCAAGTTAAGTAAGATAAGCAAACTTTATTTCATTCCGAAATGTCCGAATTTTCGATTTAGAAAATCAATAAAATAAGAGTTTTTGTCGTTATAGAACACAGAATTCTCTGGAAGCAATGATAAACACATACAATTTCGTAGTACGAAGTTCCTTAAAAACCTCTGCCTTCTTTAAAATATCCTGAACAATTTATGTAGGTTAAGCCCCTTTTCAAGGAAATATAAAATACCAGGAACATTTAAATAAGTTTGATTCTTTATCGGATCATAAAAACCTACTTTCTGAAGATCTTTTCCTTATCTTCGGGATCGAACATCAATTGCATGATTCGATAGACGGCTCATTGGGATAGATATAGATGAACAACACCCCTATTAAAAAATAAAATTGAACATGAGTCGTATTGTACTATTTTTTAATAAAATTGAACATGATCAATATCACTAGTAATTATATCATCATGTTCATATTCCGTAAAGATTTAATCACTCCTTTGGTATTCTTGCAAAAAATTATACAACAACATACCTGATGAAAATCCCACAAATGGAGTATAGGGAGGAGAAAGTATAGGCAGACCTTATCACTATCTCATAGAGATAGAAAGACTGTTTTCGAAAGACCCTCTGTCTTGCAAAAAATTATGTAGATATAAAATGATATTTTTTATTTTTACAAAATATAAACTTATGCTTCAATTTTATATTTCCAAAATGTGAAATTTTGATATAAAATTCTCAAATCGTATTTTTTTGGGGGAGAATTTGAGGTCTCATCTCATGTTTAAAATTATGAGATGAAATCACACTGATTCGACATGCAATGTCATCTCATGACTTCAAATCATGAGATAAGTCGAATGTTCGTCGACCCCTTATGTACAATGAATACAATAACTTATCCCACAAGTGGGGTCTGAAGAGGGTAAAATGTACACATACCTTACCACGACCTAGTCGAAGTAATAATTGAGGTACATGCAAACCGACAATCAAAAGCAGTAACTCTCTACGTTTGTTTTGGAGGTGACAGTCAAATATCAACAAACTGCTGAGCAAGTCTTTTAATATATAGATGAAAAAACTCAATGCATAGAGAGATGCATGATGAACCATTTTTACATGTTCAGCAACACAGGAGGCAATCCTCAAAACTCAATCTACTGATACTACGCAGGTATATCGGAAATCTGTTCGTCAACATGATGAACACAAAGCAGAAATCCCCATATCATGAAGCTTAAAATCAATCAAGGGAATGGGAAGCAAACCAAAGAATACACAACTCTAACGCGCGCCTACAAAATATTTAGGAGCTGAGCATCCAGTCTCTGTTGCAGTTCCTTGACCTTGATTGAAAGCTCAGCAGTTTGCTCCTTGTAGCTCCTTATCAGATAATCTTTTCCTTCGATCACTTCTTTCAACTCATCTTTTTCGCGCTTCAGCATTTCAAACCTTTCACCGTCTCCTCTTCCCTTCTCTGAGGTATCCGAATTTCTGTCAACATCCAGGTAACCGTTAGTATGACCATTCCGGACTTCAGCTGGCCATACAGGTACTGTTGGGGGCTTATCACAAGAACCTACTTGTCCAACGCAATGATCTGCAATTGCCTTCCTCAGCCTCTGTATCTCTCTCTCCGAATCAAACAGATCCCTGTTTGCAGCATCCAGCAATGACTGCTGATGGGTGGAATGCGATATCTGAGCGTTGAGAGAAGCTTGCAACTCTACAATTTGTTCTTGCATCTCTAATATCGTCTCATCCCTTCTCTTTAACTGTAGTCTCAACTTCTGTATCACTTCTCGGTCATGTTATTTATAATATTGCCAATACTTTATTTGATAACAGTGAGGTCTAATGATGGCGAAAAATTTTGGTTCTCGATCAGACTTTGACTGAAGGGAAGAACATGTCGGAACCGGATTCAGAGACACATGGCGACTCAGAGCTGTTAGAGCGATGAAATGGTTTCTGTGGCAGTTCAAGACAGTCAGGAGAGGTTGACCAAGCCCCTCCATTCACTTTATTGAATTCAATGGCAGGAACTGTCACGAGCGAGAGCATTTCAGAATCAGACCCATTATACTGCTGCTTTGGAATTCCCAATCCTTCAGCTCCTGTCTTATAAAAATAGCAAATGTTCAATAAAATAGCCAACACTAATTAGCAGACAACGTAGGATGTACAAGAGTTAGAAGCACATTAAACCACACCAAACTTTTTTGTCGTGTTCTCTATACTTCCAAATGGCTACGCTACAAAATTTTGCAGATTGAACAAGATAAAAGAAGACCGGCAGCTAAAGCGACACATAGTTCACATGGAAAATTGAGAAGAATATAGAGGAGTTATGTGGAATTCTTGATATATATTGAATTGTCAAAAATAGCAATCGTAATAATACTAATACACCAAATGTAAGAAATAACAGGACCTATTCACACAGCTTGCATTGCGTCCATTAAACTAAAACCCTGAGGGCTCTTTAAGAATTCTAATGTGAGAAAAAAGAAACCCTAGCAGTTCACAGCAAATTGTACATCTTATCATCGTCAAAATGCTGCACCTGATAAAATCAAACGAGAGAAGCTACTACAAGGACACAATTAACCATGCAGCTAGCTAAATGCCTCCAAGGGCTTTGGCATTACCTTTACAGGCTTTTGTTTAAACTAGACTAGACATAAGTTGCATGAGCCGCCAATAGAGATACCCTAAATCATGCTCCATAATATGGAAGAGAACACTGACCACACATGAGATATTATAGTATACATTTCAGCGAGCAAACCATAAGATCAAATAATAAGCATGTGCAAAATGGGAACAAAAAGGTTAAGACATAAATGGAACTCGACTTTTCGCATGACTCTTTATTTCCTTAAGGTTAGCTTTTGGACTTTACTGCATTAGTAATTTAATAACCTTCTCAAAAATTTAATAACCTTCTGTTTTTGAAGAAGAATAGCCTAGTGCATACCAAGAAAATCATCATATTGATCATATAACATGGATTCTCCTTTGCTTAGTTTCAATCTTTTCACTTGACATTACCATAAACTTCTTAAAACGCACAAGATAACCGCAAACAGGTTTAAATTGTGAATGAGTGTCGTGTTCCAAATAATCAACATTAACATGTAAACATTGTTCAGATGCCTGCCTCTATAATTAACTTTACTAGTTCAAATCATTCTCTCGCAACATTGGGAGTTAGATAACTGACAAGAGTACAGGAAGAAGATGGTGCTAACATCAAGTCACTAGCCACATTCTTTACACAAAGAACAAACCTGAACTCTAGGATACAACTCCAAAGGGATAGAAAGAATGTGCATACCTGTATTGCAATTGTAGCAGCCATCGTCATCTTGGGCAAAATAGCAAGTGCTTGACTGCAAATGACCATTCCCTAACTTACTTCCATCAGGAGACTTTTCGTTTCCTGCAATTTAAGACACTTCTCATAAGAGGGCAAAATAATTTCACCAGACAGAACAAATTGCTTTAAACAATGTAGGACCTTTCAAACTGCTGGTAGTCTTGTTCTGTTGTCTCGAATCAAGCACCTGCTTCAGCTTGTAGCCTAAGCGCACAGATAATGTACTTAATAACGCACTACCTGCAATTATGACCCAGTTAGGACCCTCACTCTGAACACCTCTGGACTTCTGGGACCTTGACCCTGTATTGGTTCTTGGCTTCATTTCTGGAGTCACTGAAGTTGTAGATGGAGAGGTTGCAGACCATCAAAACTAATCCTATATAGGAAATGCAGAATAACGTCAACATGTGCCAGGAGAAGCACAAATACCTTAGCACTCAAATCAGGGTGCTTATAGGCTATTGAAAAATATAACATTATAACTACAAGGAACTTTGCAGCCAAACAAGTCCGTAACAGATTTTGATAGGAAAAATTATCCAGAAAATGCAAGGTTAAGCTGTCCAGATATAGTCTGGTATCTGTTGAACTCTTGAGTGCAGCCAACGTGGGGAGACTTTCTGAGTCATGTTATTTATAATATTGCCAATACTTTATTTGATAACAGTGAGGTCTAATGATGGCGAAAAATTTTGGTTCTCGATCAGACTTTGACTGAAGGGAAGAACAAGGGCTTTATCCTTCCTTTAATAAAGAGTAAGTTATTCAGCTTATCGAAAGTAAAAAAAGAGTAAGTTATTTGAAGGAGGATCTGAAATTCTCTATAGAACATATAGGTGGACATGTACTAATTTGTTCCCATATCCTTGATATTGTATTCACATCTGTACTTTATTTCCCTTTTTTCCTAAAAGATATCAGAAGAATAAGTACCAGAGTGTATAACAAGCAACAAAATTCCCAGAGGAATAAGTAACTGAGTGTAGAACAAGCAACACATTCCTAGATCCCAGAAGGAAAAGTAACTACAATCATACAATTCTGATAGCACATATACCTTCACGTCAAGTGCTGGTGCCACACCTTCATGAGTCTGATTATAGTGGACGGTACAATGACAGCAAGATCCCACAGGAAATAATGTATTCTGAAAGAAAATACAATGGAAAGTACAGCACTGATTACCCATAAGGACAGTATAATAAGGAAAGAAATAATTAATTGAAGTACAAAAAGAATAAGATCCTGTAGACAGATCCGCTGACATTGCATTTACAGCAACCTATTGCATGCTTGCTCATTTATATAAGCTGTATGTCTGGAATACACTGATCATTCAGGATCCATCAGAATCACAAAATGTTACATTCACTTAGTTCATTGATATTAGTTTACCGCATCAATCAATAGTTCATGCTTCACAAGGATCACACAAATAAATGGTAACAACTTAAACAAGTAACTGCATATGTTCCCCTCTGTACAGGCTTTACAAGTTTCCATCTTCCTTGGTACAAGATGCAGTTGCGAGGACCTTTACAAAGGTAAAACAAAGAATCCAAAAAATAAGAGCTAAGGAGAAGGTCGATGTGTTGCAGAAGAGTAGAAGCTGTAGGGTCACTTCCAACCTATTGGCAGTGGATTGTGATATCTGTTGCTAATTGAACATTTAAGGAAGAAGTAACTCAGGGAAGGAATCTCCGTTCATGGCAATAATTTTCTCAGGCAGGATAGTCAGCTAATTATGGAAAAAGTTGCTTGCGGAAAAAAGGGAGATTATTCATCAGAGGAAAATCTGAAGGAAAGAGAAAAATATTGGTTTAAAACGAGAGAGAAGGCCTAAAGTTCCATGGTATACCCTTGAACCACAAAATAGAAGAGTCCTAGTTTCAATAAAATATTGCACCTTATAAAGCATAATCAAAAATGTCAGACTTGGATATTCTCACTTAAAATGGCTCATTAAAACTAAGACAAACAAAACAGCCCAGAACTAAATATCCTATTTTTAAGGCGGAGTAAAACTCGAACCTTGATAACATCAGCAATGTATAAGTCACACAGTACACACAAAACAGAGACAATATAGGAAAGACTATCTGAAGCCGAAGTGGCAAAAAAATTACTGATTCAGGCCATGTAAAGCACAAAAGCAGAAAGCCTATAAGAGCAACCAAAATGAAGAGTAGAAGATTAGAGCAGATTCAGAGTGGCAACGATATAAAGAAATTGGAAATATATCAAAATCTCCTGAAGTTCAGACTTTGGATAACGAAAATGCTAAGACCCTAATGAGCCAAATTGATAAAGGATGGCAAGAAAAAAATGACAAGGAAATTCCAGCTTTTCACATGTGCGGACAACAAGTTCGGTGTCATTTACTTTCGAAGTTGATGACCAACCTAATCCAATTATACCATAATCTATTTAATTGTCTTCCATCACAAGATAGTCTGCTAACTCATAGACACAAACATGATTCAAAAATTCAAGAAAGCCAGATAAAACGCAACAAACAACCTCGGAAAGTCGAAAGCTTAGAATTAAAAATATTAAGGTAGATGATTAAAAGATACCTTAGAAGTTGCTTCTAGCCTAAAGTGGAGCAAGTTAAATACTGAATGATAGCATGACATTCAGAAGTTTAAACAAACAACACGCTAAACACACATTATACAAGCACCGTTGTCACATAGATTGCTTCCTTGATTGCTGCTAATGAATACATTGTTCTTTTTCAATAAAAGACAAGTCAAGCTCAAATATATAAGACACAAAGTATGATATCTACAATCATGTTACTAATATGTGCTGCCTAGTATAACAAATTCAAATTGGCAGATGCTCTTTGCCAATTTCTTTTGAACTTCCTCCATCAAAAGATCATTCACCTCATTGGTCATTAGGATATCAAATGGCTCGTTGAGACATAGGTGCCTTCAACATCAAAACTCAATTACCACCAATTCTAGCTGTCTCTGACTTACCATACAACCCAAAAAGAGACCTACAGAACCTCTAGTTCACGAAAACAAAACTGAAACACAAACCCACAGATTCAATCTCGAAAACAAAGCACAAGTACACAGGAAAAAACCATGTATTTGCACACACTTAGCAAGTCATAACAAATGTTAGATGAAACTACCCATAAAATGCAAGACCCGCCAATCAAACACAACCCAAAAAAAACACAAAAATTCAAAGACCCAAGAAGTCTATAAAAGTTCCTCAATCCTTGTCCTAATCTCGACAACCAAATGCCAGCAAGCAAAAACACACAGACACACACAAAGAACTAATTTCTGCACAGTGCAGAGACCATAGCCAATGCAAAATGAAATTCAAAAACCCAAAAGGTTATAAATATAAAAAACAAAGCTCCCCAATCCTTGGACTAATCTTGACAACTAATTTCTGCAGAATTCAGAACCATACCCATACAACATGAAATTCAAACAACAACAACAACAACAACATACCCAGTGGAATCCCACAAGTGGGGTCTGGGGAGGTAGAATGTACGCGACCTTATCACTACCTCACAGAGGTAAAGAGGTTGTTTCCTGGGAACCCTCGTCTCAAAAACCTATAAGCAGAAATGAAATTCAAACACCCAAAATGTTATACATATAGAAAAAAACCTCCCCAATCCTTGGACTAATCTTGACAACCAAATGCCACCAAACACACACACACACACACAACCCACAAATTTCTGCACATTTCAGAGACCATAGCCAATGTAAAACGAAATTCAAAGATCCAAAATGCTACAAATATATAAAAAAGAAAAAAAAAACGCTCCCCAATTCTTGTACTACTAATCTTGACAACCAAATGCCGCCAAACACACACACACAACTAATTTTTGCAGAATTCAGAGACCACACCCAATGCAACATGAAATACAAACAACCAAAAGGTTATATATGTGGAAAAAAAAACTCCCCAATCCTTGATAATCCTGACAACCAAATGACACCAAACACACACACACACACACACAAAATCCACACATTTCTACACAGTTCAGAGACCATAACCAATGGTAAATGAAATTCCCATCATTAAAATTCAAGAAAACAAAAAGGGTATATCAAAAAGTACCTAATTAATCAAGAGGATGCATCTATCGACCAAGATTAAAGTGAAAACAAGAAATGATAAAAGAGGTTTCTGGTGTAGGGTTTTGTAGAATTAACAAAACTACAAATTTTTTTTCTTTCTAATACAGGTAACGCTTATATGTGAGCTACAGCCAAGTAAAGCAATGATTTGATTTTGCCCCTTTGAGTGAGGGGGGGGTCTCAAAATTCAAGAATTGGTAAATCCGGGGAAAATTTTCAGGAGAAAGTACATAATATTAGGCACATCGTACAAGTACTAGGATGCACGTTAATGTTTTTTTTATGTGGCCTAAGGAATCTGGGACGGTTGGAACAGATTATGCTAATATCATTTACTATATTTATGTCAAAGCACATTTTAGTTGGTCAAATCTTTTAAAATTAGAAAAATAAATAAATAAAGTTATTTGTAAAATGATAATTTTAAAAATAAGGCAGTATTTGATATTTTATTTGGAGGTGAGTAATGCATGTACTAAATCGTGTATGAGTATATCATGTATAATAATTAGTTAAGAGATAAGTTATTCGTGTGTATAAATTAATACATGTTGGGTTGCAATTTATAAATTCCCATAATTAGTACTTCCTCCGTTCCATTTTATGTGACACTTTGACTTGGCACGGTGTTTAAGAATTTTTTTTTTAAAACTTGTAGTCTAACATCATTCTCAGATATTTGTGTGAGTGAGAATCATTTCATTCAAGGTTAAAAAATGAATTTTAAAGGTTAATTGTTTTCAATTAAAATAAGGTAACATTCTTTTTGGGATGGACAAAAAAAATATCACGTAAAATAGGATAGAAGGAGTATATGCATAAGTTCGTTAAAAGCAAATCTATATATTATTATCTTATGTAAGATAGGAAGGATCATAACTTACGTAACTAATTTCTTCATTACTTAAAGTAAAATAATCACACTACCAACTAAAGTATAATAATAGAACTACTAAGTTATGCATAACTTACTCACAATTCAAATGACCATATTAGTGTCAACCTCGGAACAACATTGAAATTAGCTTTACAAGACTCAAAGATCATAAAATTGATTCAATAGGTTAGCCTTTTGTTTATCGCATAAACCATCAGGTAATATAAAAATATTTTTCTAAAATATCTAATTCAATATAACGCTTTTTTAAGTATAATTATATAAAATAATTACATTACTAATTTTTACATAGCTTACTTATAAACTAAACGATCATATTGATAACACTCTTGAGACAACATTAAAATTAACTTAACAACATCTAAGAGGTCGTGAGATTAATTCAATATCAATTTTTTATAAAAGCTAAAACAACACATAATAATAAATATTTTTCTAAACACCTAATCAATATATTGTCATATTACTAAATTCTGCATAACTTACTTCAATGACTATATTAATGATAACCTTGGAATAACATTGAAATTACTCCAAAGATCATGAAACCGATTCAATATGTGTACTTTTTATATAATCAACAACCTAAAGCAACAAAGAATAATACATACTTTTTAATGTACCTAATTCATTATAACATCTTTTTAAATATTAATTAACATATAATAATTACATTATTAATATTTGCACAACTTATAAATCAAACGATCATATTAACGATAATCTTGGGACAAAATTAAAATTAGCTTTACAAGATTCAAGAGATCGTGAAATTAATTCAATACGTTAACCTTTTATACTAATAACATAAAACAAGAGACAATAATAAATACTCTTAATGTATCTAATTCAATATAATATTTTTCTAAACATTAATTAACGTAAAATAATGAAATTATTAAATCTGACATAATTTACTTATAAATTAAATGATGATATCAATAACGATCTTATAATAATATTAAAATTAACTTTACAAGCCAAAAAAAAACAAAAAATGGAAAAAATTGGAGAAGGAGAAAAAGAAACTCTTTTTTTTTTCTTTTGTGGTTCATTTTTTTTATTTTTTTATTTTTTATTATGTATATATCCCATCCATGTCAACCTAGCTATATTGATAAGGATAGCTTTGTTTGCTCTTACCAAAAAAAATAAAGTTTTTGTTGCTTCTGGCATCATTAAAAATCATTCTTATTGGAGTAATTATAAAGTTTCACCCCATCTTCCAAATAAAAACAAATAAAGTATCAAAGTGGGCAACTAAACAACCTGCTGATTCTGTTCTTTGTGATTTTAGAAGCTTTTCTTGGTCCCATCAAGTACCCTACTGCACATGAGTAAGTTCTAATTTTGGAATAAATTAAAGAAATTAGACAAGGTATTGCAATTCTTTTTTCTCAATTTGAAGGTAATGCATTCATGTTTTTGGATATAGAATATATTATTTTTCAAATGCTATTTATATATTATAATTTATGTTGGTAGAGTTTTTATTATATACTATTTACTTCTATATATTTTTTAAATTATTTGATGCACGTTATTTAAGCCTAGAATCTTTTGAAAATAATCTTTTTACTTTCACGAGTTAAGAACAAGGTCTATATGTAGCGTTTATCCTATTCATGTACCGTTTATCCTGTCCAAATTCCGTTTAGGGGACTACAATGAATTTTTTGTTTGTTTAATTAATATGAATTTTTATTTTATTAATGCTAGAACAAGAATGATAATAGTACAAGGAATTCTAAATAAAAACTTGCTTGGCTTAGAGGCACGTTAATACGTTTCTTGAAGATACCTCAGTGATCTTCCAGGTACCTCAGTTCCTACTATACCTGTTGGTCCTACACAACTAGCTTAGGGACCTAGTATGAGATTCCAGACCCCAAGTAAAACTCTTATCACGTGGCTAAATAAATGCTTCAAAAATAGATTACAACTCATATATGAAAGGCCTAATAGATTCTTTGCGAACGATAACTGGATCCATAAATTCCCAGACACCCAAGTACAACTCTTACCACGCACCCATTCTAACCACCATCCCATTCTCCTACCTTTACTCCCACTCGCGCACCATGCTAGATACAAACTCTTCAAATTTGAAACTATATGGACCACCCACCAGACCTTACTAACATCATTAGTGAAAGGATGACTATCCCAGTTTAACTAGTGAACCTAGTTTAGTAACAGTACCAGACAGTTAACACAAAACAGTAAAGCAGATAACCAACTTATAGTGGAAAAACTCCTTGCTCGAGGGAGAAACAACCACTACCCATACTAGCAGGATTTCAACAATTCTTATTACTTCAAACTCGAGCAACGTCAACTTATTACTCACTCTCCACAACTCACAATGAATGAGAGCCAAACCAGCTCTCAAACAACAATTCACTCAAAGAAAATAATTTCTTACAATATTTGTCCCTAAACAAAGATTCTAAGAAGATTGCAAAACAACTTGAACAATCAAGAAAACCTAACTCTAGATCTTGTTTGAGTGCTCTCCTTCAATGCCCGTGCTCTTGCTTGAATGCTCTCACTTTTCAGATTGCAAAAGCTATGACTTCTAGGGTTACAAATTGTTTATATAGTCAACCCTAAAGTCATTCCATGTAAAACTCCTATCGTAAGTAGGACACACGATTCTTTTCCTCGTAGGAGCCCTTATTTTAGTGCTATTGCCTTTCCCGATTCTGATTCTATTTCCTTAAGTAACAATCCTTCTCCAACTGAGATTCTGCTTTGTGACTCCTAGTGCAGCTTGGCTGAACCTGATTCCGATTGTCATCATCAAAACCATACAGTCTTACCTGCAAGGGTCCTAACAATTAGTGACACATGGGATAGAGTAGGTAGCATCCTAGAAGCAATACCCATCTTTCAAAAGAAGGTAATAGAGTGGAAACATACTTCTTTTGGAAACATCTTTTATAGGAAGAGGAAACTCTTTAGGGTATTCAGAAATCTTCTAATTATGCACATAGCATCTTCCTAACAAAGCTTGAAGAAAACCTTATTACTAAGTAAAACTGACTCCTTTTTATGGAAGAAGGATTCTGGAAATTAAAGTCTTAGAGTAAATAAATTAGCTGAATGGGGGAGATGCAAACATTAGAAGAAACTGAATCTTAGTGCTATGTTCTAATCAGGGATTTGTTCAGCACAAAATTGATAACCTTTGTAATCATATAGACCTTTTTGATCTTGGAGAAATTCCTTTGGAAGAGGAAGTACAGAGTTATCTTTTCTTTTCAACCCGTAACAGCCCCTGGATCTAATGGCCTACATCCTTTCATTTACCAAAAATATTGAAACATAATAGGTAGCTCTTTCGTATCTTTATGCATTCCTGCAGGAATATCTATTTCTTCCAAAAAAGAAAAATGCCAATAACCTAAAAGATTTTAGGCCGATTAGTCTTTCAAGACCACATAAAAAGTTATAACAAGATTATTTCTAAACGACTTAGGCCTTTCATGGAGAGAATTGGGTCTTTCCACTCCAATTGTAACGACCCAAACCATCGTTATTTAGCCAGACAAACCTTACGACTTCAAACTTTTTCCTGGACTAGCATCATCTTGCCATAGCAGGAATATTCCCGCCATAATGGTGCCACCATGGTGGGATGGGACCTGTTATAGTGGGTTGACGGGTAAGAATTAAAATACACAAATTTTTATTTCCCCTATTTTCCTTGGAATGCCAAAAATAGGCAAGAGTCATCCCAAAAACCCTTGGAAGGTTGCTCTAGCCTAGGAAGAAGGGAGAAAAGGGATTCTAGTATGAGGAAGCTACAATCCACATGATTCAAGCCTGCTGCCACAATTCATCGTTGAAAGATAAAAATTACACTTGAATCATGTAGCATCCGTTTGGTGCCTAGGTATGCTAAGTTTTCCTTCTTGAGTAGTACTAAACTTTGTTCCCATCATATTGCAGTGATAATCTTATGCAATAAACCTTTTTGATATACTTATGACTTCAAGTGTGGTTGTTTCATTATGATTGTGATTATGCATGTTGTTTATGATTGCAGGTTAGCTCGAGTACCATGCCTGGTATAAGATAACCTCACTTGGTATAGATATCATGCTTGGCACATGATTACCCTTGGTTGGTTCAGATACCATGCCTGATACATGATATCATTCAGTTGGCTTAAGTAATAAGGAGTTTGTTTCTCTTACAACCATCTCTATTCATTTACTTGGGTATGCACCATTTCGGACTATCAAATAAAATCTTTCGCTTCTACTCTGTTGTTTGTGCTATTTCCAATTATCTGGACTGAGTAGGCACAAATGAAGTATCCCTGTTAGACTCTTTTTACCTTTCTCAACTTTGATCATCGAAGCAACGACCATCATTGTTTAGTCTTATTTTTAAAGGCTAGGGTTTGATCCACTTCATCAAAATGTTATCAATTTGATAAACATTGGCCTCAGTTTCTTTATATATACTCCTCTAAGTTCACCGAATATTAATTCTATCGAAATGCTTGTGAGTCACCTGTAAGATAAAATTAATGATATTAGTGTTGGTTCTATACAATGAGGGTGTAATTCTTTCAAACATATTAAAATATCTTATTTTAGTGGTCCTAACAAATAGCTTAAGGTTTTTTTTTGGCGAAGAAGTGGGTGATGTGATTGGTGTATTTTTAGCGAAGAAGTTGTTGTATTTTCAGACAACTCCTAGACATGTTTGACTTTGATGTTATTTTGGGAATGGATTTGTTGTCCCCTTATCATGCGATCCTTGATCGTTATACTAAGATTGTGACCTTAGCATATATGGGTTTACCTCAGTTAATGTGGACAAATGCTTTTAGCTCTTACTCTAAGGGGGTGATTTCCTATGATGATGCTCGACATATGATGAAGCATGGGTGTTTATCTTATTTGTCTCATGTACGCGATATTTCTAAGGAGTCATCTTCTTTAGAGACCACGATGGTGGTTAGGGAGTTCATGGATATATTTCCAACCAATTTACCAAGTGTTCGTCCAGATC
>DF358831.1:267-14899 GCA_000787875.1 Solanum virginianum | reverse complement strand
CTATTGTGTCAGATCGAGGTTCGGTGTTCACTATCCACTTTTGGAAGGCATTGTAGCATGGCTTGGGTACATAGTTAGGCAAGAGCTCAGCATTTCATCCCCAGGCTGATGGCCAGTCCGAACAGACTATTCAGGTACTAGAGGACATGCTTAGGGCCTGTGTGATTGATTTTGGTGCCTGGTGGGACCAACACTTACCCTTAGTAAAGTTTTCTTATAATAACAGTTATCGCTCCAACATTTAGGTAGCACCATTTGAGACATTGTATGGGCATAGGTGTTGGCCGCCTATTGGGTGATTTGACTCAGTCGTCGTCGATGCATTAGGCACTAATTTGCTCAGAGATTCTAAGGAGCAAGTGTGCCTGATCCAGAGTCGACCGTTGACAACCCAAAGTCGGCAGAAGAGTTATGCTGATAGAAGAGTTCATCTTTTGGAGTTTATGATAGAGGATTATGTGTGGTTGAAGATATCACCCATAAAGGGTGTGATGAGGTTCTAGGATATAGTTTTATGCGGTGACTATTTAACTATTGCGTTGTCTCCTTTTGGTGTACTTTATTCTTGGGATTGGAATTAAGTGGCCTTTTAGTCATGACTTTATTTTGGGCCGTGACAATAAGAACTCTGAAGCTAAGCATGCTTAGGCAGGAGTAGTACTAGGATTAAGATGGAACATGAGCTTCGTAGGTGGATAAAGGTGTTCAGAAAAGAGAATATAGACATAATTGTTGAACTCTTCGATAAAGCTATTGATAGCAATTCGAGGGTGGTGGTAGGGGAGGGAAAAAGTGGAAGAGGAAAAATTCATGGGGGTAGATGGGGTAGGCTGAGTCAAATGTAACAAAAATTTTGGATCAGAGATGAAATTTTTTCCTGAAATTTTTCATTTTTAGCGGGGATTAATTAGGGAAAATGGAAGTTAAAGTTGTGAATGTTGGTGCACTATGGATTTTATAACAAACTGGAATTGGAAAAAGTTGATTAAATTACATGAAAATTTTTTCATATTTACCAGCGAATCGCAGAAGGGAAGAAAAGTCAGCGGTTGGTAGGATTGGTCTTGTCGAAGCAAAAACGCCTAACTAGCCAATCTTACCAACTGCTAACTTTTCTTCCCTTCGTGCAATCCGCTGGTAAACTTGATAAATTTTTAATGTAAGCTTAACAACGCTTTCCAATTCTAGTTTTTTACCAAATCTGTAGCGCATCCACATTCATAACTTCAACTTTCATTTTTCCCAATTCATCCTCGCTAAAAATGGAAAATTTTAGGCAAAAATTTCATCTTCGATCTAAAAATTTCATTATATTTGACTCAGGCTATCCATCTACCCCCTGGCTTTTTCCTCCTCCACTTTTTCCCTCCCCTACTACCACCCTCGAATTGTTGTCGACAACTTTATTGAAGAGTTCAACAATTGTGTCGATATTCTCTCCAAACTTGTCACGACCCAAAATTGGATCGCGACTAAAGGAGGAAATAGTAAATTAAAAAACCACAATATTTACTTTAAAATACCAAAACCTAGAGTCATGAGTACAATAGCTTCTAAGTAATACGAATCAGTAAATACAAAGTTGTCGCATAAGGAAGATACATAGTCTGATATGGATGACAACGAATGAAGTCTCAAAGAAACAATGACGATTCGAAGTCTGAGCCTCACAACGAAAATCTGGTAATGATAAGAAAACTCAAATCAAGTAAGATCAACTAACACGTGTAAGTCCATGTGCTCGATCTACAGGGAGGAAATATAGTAGGGGTGAGCAACAAAATGTACTCAGTAGGTTCAATCGACTGGGTAGGAGAAATCGGATAAGCATGTAATAACTAGGAACCCCTCTTACATACAATGAGAAGGTTAGTACACAATATATACACACACATATAAGAAGAAATAAAAGATTAACTATAATTGTGATGCATTGGAAATGAAATAAATGAATGCCAGGCATGGGGTGAATCACGACTGTCGCAACAACCGGTGAATACATCTACCGAGCCAAAGCTACTAGGTAGAACCCATGGGAGTCTTGTCATACCCTATACCAAAATCTCGCAACTTTGCCACCTGCTCATGGTCAAGGGGTGTCATAATACCTCAACCTTGCCATCTGCCCATAGTCAAGAGGTTTTATAAAAGTTGGTAAAGTATCTAAAAAAGTGATACATCTCACCCTTGCCACCTTCCCATTGTCAAGGGGTTTTATAAAAAGTGGTATAGTATCTCAAAAAGTGGTATATCTCACCTTTGCCACCTGCCCGTGGTTAAGGAGTTTTATAAAAAGTGGTACAATATCTCAAACTTGCCACCTGACCATGGTCAAGGGGTGATACAAATGCGATTGGAATGAATGCATATCAATGCCATAATTAATGTATATGACAATAATATAGTAACCTAAACAAGGAGAGAAAAAGAGAAGAGAGAAAGTGATGAATTACCTGAGAGAGGCAGGCGACGAGGAGTGACACTGGCGGCGAGGTGGATGGGGGTGCTGATCAAATAGGATTTTGATGGTGGGGTCGGGGTCAAAGAGAGAGAGAGAGTTAAGAAAGTTAAAGAAAAAAATTTTGATTAGGATATTTACGAAGGGGCAACAGATAGTCTCTCCAAGTCCCCCTTTGAAAAGTTTATAATTTTTTTAATAAAGTGTTATCTTTTTAATTATAAATTTTTATTTTTAAAAAAGCAACGGCCTGTGTCCCTTTGTCCGTCGCTCTTTACTAGCAATACATTTCGTCGCTTTTTCTTCTGTCTTTATTTTCTTCCAATTTTTTAGTAGTGACAGTTGAGCCAAAAAATTCATCTACTTCTAGACAAATATAAAAATTGAGCAAAATTTAACATGTACCTTGCGAAGAAGATGAATGAAACCCTGACTTCCCAAGTGAGGAGCCTCTTTGTTTTTTCTTCATATAATTATATTTATTTATCTAAATCTACATCTATTTATATTTATACTATATAAGTTAGAGTTATTTCATATTTCTTTCATTTTTTTTGGTGGAAAAGACAATGACTTTTGTTTCGGAACATAAGACTTCTGATGAACAGAGGAAGTTCATATTTTATACTTATTATGTGTTTGAATATCTTTATACTTGTTGGCCTGAAGAACAATTTACTCAAAAACATCACCAGTCGCAAAGAAAAATTAAAAGCAATGAAATATTTAAAAGTATGAAGAATCACAATAGAAACAAATCAACCACATACAACATATAAAATTTATCACAACAATAAGGTCACTAAATATGAACAAGCCAGACTTTAAAAAAGGTCAAACAAACACCATCACTTGATTATCATCATAAGACAAAATAGTCATATGCACTGTAATGAAGACCAAGTAAATATCAGGTAGGAATGATGAGATTAATTAAAAACTTACCTGAAATTGAAAGAACCAGTAAACAATGTTGAGACAATACTTTTCCCTTTAAGAAGATGAAATGAGCTTTTATTTATAGTTGTGAGGGGAAAGTTTCAGACCTAGATATTTAGTGGAAATGTGGAGAATATTTAACCATGTGGAGAGAAATTAATGGACTAGTACAATGATTTTTTTATTTATAGGTGAACTTTTTAAAATTATTTTATCATATCTACAAGGGCAGCTTTGATGTGGACAATTAATGACTTTCCAGTATATTCTATGTTATCAGGATGGAGTACTGCAGACAAGTTAGCATGTCCTTTTTGTATGGAGGAAGCACAATCTTTTAGATTACAACATGAAAAGAAAACATCTTGGTTTGACAACCATAGAATGTTCCTTGACCAACATAATCCATTTAGGAAATATCGTAAAAACTTTCTTAAAGGCCAAACTATCAAAAGACCACCACCACCGGTCAGAACTGAAGAGGAGATTTTCTAATGTTCTGACTTCGTAAAAACTTTCTTAAAGGCCAAACTATCAAAAGACCACCACCACCGGTCAGAACTGAAGAGGAGATTTTGAATCAAATTTGTGAATTGGGAATAAAAAAATAATAGAGTTAGATGTTGAAGAAGCTAGTAGGAGAATATGTAAGTCTTGTGAGTGGAAAAAATGAAGCATCTTCTGGGATTTGCCTTATTGGAGTTATAACATAATTCGACATAATCTTGACGTTATGCATATTGAAAAGAATGTCTTTGATAATATATTCAACACAGTTCTTAATATTGATAAGAAAACCAAAGATGATCCATAATCATATCAAGATATGATTAGCTACTGCAACCGACCTGAGTTGGAAAAAGATGCTAGTGGAAAATATCCCAAAGAAATATATACGATTGACAAGGAAGCAAGATCTATCTTGTTCAATTGGGTGAAAGTTTGAAGTTTCCAGATGACTATGTTTCAAATTTGGATCGATGTCCAGACACTAATGCAAAAAAGTTATATAGCTTGAAAAGTCATAATTGCCACGTGTTCATGCAACGGCTAATGCCTATTGCATTTCATGAGCTACTTCCTAACAATGTGTGACAAACACTTACAAAATTAAGCTTATTTTTTAAGGATCTTATTTCTACTACACTACGAGTTGATGAAATAAAAAGATTAGAGGTAGAAATCTCACAAATCTTGTGTAAGTTAGAGCGTATTTCCTCTAGGGTTCTTCGGCTCAACAGAACATTTGTCTGTTCACTTGCCATATGGAGCAAGAATTGCTGAACCTGTACAATTTTGATGGATGTATCTTTTTGAAAATTAATAGCAGAGTCTATCTAACTAATTTCTCATTATTTTGAACCACATATCATTACACAATTGTTGAACTATTCAATAAAGCTGTCGACAACAATTCGAGGATAGAGGTAGGGAAGGGAAAACGTGAAAGAGGAAAAATCCATGGGGTAGATGGGATAGGATGAATGTAATGAAATTTTTGGATCAAAGATAAAAATTTTGCTTGGAATTTTTCATTTTTAGTGGGGATGAATTCGGGAAAATGGAAGTTAAAAATATGAATATGGGAACGCTATGGATTTGGAAACAAACTGGAATTAGAAAACGTTGTTGAGCTTACATGAAAAATTTGTCATGTTTACCGGAGGATCATATGAAAGAAAGAAAAGTTAGCAATTGGTAGGATTAGTCTTGTTGAAGAAAAAGCACCCGACTAGTCAATCTTACCAACCGCTAACTTTTCTTCCCTTCGTGCGATCCACCAATAAACATGACAAAATTTTCATATAAGCTCAACAACATTTTCCAATTCCAGTTTGTGATCAAATCCATAGCGTGCCCACATTAAAAATGGAAAATTCCAGGCAAAAATTTTATCTCCGATCTAATAATTTTGTTACATTTGACTCAGCCTACCCCATCTGCCCTATGGCTTTTTCCTCCTCCACTTTTTCCCTCCCCTATTGCCACCCTCGAATTACCTGTCGACAGCTTTATCGAAGAGTTTAACAGTTGTATCAATACTCTCCAAACTTGTCACGACCCAAAATCATATTTCGACTAACATGTAGGGTTCCTTATTTGGTTGTCTTTCCATTTCTGGATTCTCCCTCTTCATATGCATCCTTGGGGTAACCTAACTCTTCATACTCTGCTGTTTTGGATCTCCAACTTTGTTCAGCCTTTCCTTCTAATCATGCCTGCTCTTATTTTAGCTATCAAAGAGTAAGATTCTTTACTTTCTCACCTTAACTTGTTTATCTTCTCACACTTTGTTTTGTCAATTGTGTTATCAGGTACCTCTGGGTGATGTCTCGACTTTTCTTTATGCTAGATCTACTTTTTGGTGGTTCTTTTCTTCACTTGGTAAGAAAATTTGGCATTTTTCTTCTTATCCTTTGCTTTTTCTTCTAATGTTCTGACTCTCCCCTTTTTGGATTAGGTGGTGTCGATATGGAGTATATGGGAAGCTTTAGTCCACCACATCCAAACAAGTGAAGAACACTGCTTTTAGGTTTCATTTCCAACTTTACCCTTCTAATTTGTTGGATCTTTCTTTTTTGGTCGGATGTATATAAGCTAGATAGCTTTCTATTATTTTGTATTTCTGCTGGCTCTCTATATATAATTTGTATGGAAAACTTAGTTATAGCCTCCGTACCCCTCTATCCCCTAAAAGTGTTACTCTCAGGTAAAGGACTCTGCAACTTATCACTATTTACGATTCTCCATCTTTCTATATATGTCCAAGCTTTTGAAATCATGAAATTTGTCACTGCCCTTGTCTGGTGCTCTATTTGGTAACTGATCTGCTAGGTTATTTCCTTCCCTCATGATGTGTTGAGATATATGAATTTTGTTCTACATGCACTCTGTTATTTCCTATATCATGTCTGCTATAATCCATGGAACTTCCCACTTTCCTTGTAATATTTTGAACATTAGCATGGCATTTGTCTGGATGATGACCCTATCAAAATTTTCCTCTTTAAAATGCTTGCATGCTTCTAAAATTTCTTTTGCCTCTGCAACTGTGTTTGATGTGTTATCTATAAATTCACATTTTCACATACATTAGATCTCCTATCTCGTTCCTTAAACAAAAGGAATATGAGCTAACATCTGGATTACCTCTAGAAGCACCGTCCGAATTGTATTTAACCCAACCCTTTGGTGGAAAATTCCACACCACTTTAATCACCCTTAGTTTAGGACATTAGTTGTTTAACTTCTCTAGCATTCCTGACCAACTGTCTGGACATTTAAAATAAGGTCTCATTTAAATGCCCAGATAGTTGAATAGAGCACTAGACAAAGGCAATGTCAAATTTCATGATTTCAGAAGCATGGACATGGAAAGCAGGAAAATCACAAAAAGTGATAAGTTACAAAGTCCTTACCTAAGAGTAGCGCCTTGCAGGGTATAGAGGGGTAGGGAGGCTATAGCTAAGTTTTTCCATACAAACTATATATACAAAGCCAGTAGGAACATAAAAAAATGGAAAGCTATCTAGTCTATACACATTCAGCTAAAAAAGACGGACCCAACAAAGCAAAAGGACGAATTTGGAACTGAAAACCTGGAAGCTGTGTTCTCCACTTATTTGGATGTGGTGGACTGAAGCTTCCCTTGCGGTCCAAGTTGACACCATCCAATCCAAAGAGGAGAGTCAGAACACTAGCAAAAGCAGCAAAGGACAAGGAGAAAAGCATCAGATGTTCTTACCAAGTGAAGAAACAAAACACCAACAAGTAGATCTAACATCAAAAAGTAGAGATACCACACCGTGATACCTGCACACACAACTGACAAAACAAAGTGTAAGAAGCTAAGATAGAAAAGCAAAGGTGAGAAAGTAATGAATCTTACTTTTTGAAAGATGAGATAAGAGCAAGCCTGAGCAGAAGGAAATGATGAACAACGGTGGAGATCCAAAGTAGCAGCTCATGAAGAGTTGGGTTACCCAACGGCGGCAGCACCTGAAGAGGAAGAATTCTAGAAATGAAAACAAATAAGAAACCCTACATTTTAGCAAAGTGTGTCTTTAAATATATACTTGTTTTTATGGGGCCGAATCGCTTTTTTGGAATGGGCTTTGTTATTGTCGTTTTGGTTCTTCAGAATTGGACACTAGGCCCAAATGAGTATTGTAATTGATTTTTATTAGTAAAATTACCCTATTGACTTAAAAGAAAGACTTGGTTGCCAAATAAGAAGTCACGAAAGACAATGTCACTCCTGGATCAAGAAATATATAAACATAAAAAAAAAAGACTCAGAACATACCCGTAACAATATCAGGGGAGTTCTCTTGATCTTGGTGACTACTCATAGCATATGAGGAGATGAACATACCTTGTGAAGAAGATAAATGGAACCCTAACTTCCCAAGTGAGGAACCTCCTTTTTTGCCCCGCATATAATCATATTTATTTGTCTATATCTACATCTATTTATATTTATACTATATAAGCTATTGTCCAGTCATGATATATATTTGTCTATATCTACATCTATTTATATTTATACTATATAAGCTAGTTTCTGGTCATGAATTTTAATTTGGTCAAAGACTTGCATATCATCATAATCTATCTACCTATCTATATCTATATATACATCTATTTATATTTATACTATGTTAATTAAGAGTTTAGGAATAGAATTTCAAATATTTTTTGCAAGTTATTTTTGGATAGAGTTTTTAATCAAGGTTTACCATGTGTTTGACCATAGTTCTTAAAGAAATATTTAATTTTTTTAAAGAAATATAATTTATACCTAAAAGTTTTTTAAAACTGTTAAAAATGCCTATAAGTTTGTATAATTATGTTAATTTATTATGAACATATTCCGTAAAATGTCATGTCGCAATGAACACAACTAATTTGAATCTTAAAAAAAGAGAAAAAAAACCATTGATTTGTATATGTAAAACTACTATATACTAATAATGCAATTAATTTACATTATTAATTATTTAACTTTTTATGTATAATAATTTTTAACATATCACTTAGTTTACTTTTTATATTATCAAATTAAGTTTTATTCTAGAAATTAAAGATATGTTAAATATATAATTGGTCAATTTAATTTGACAATAAAAACTCATTCATATGTTAACACCAATGATTGAAACGAAGGTATGCTTTCACCAAAAAAAAAAAAAAAAGAAACGAAGGTATGAGACGAAGTTAATTTTCTCCAATATCTTTTGGGCTTGCAGTTAAACATTATTTATAATGAAAAAATAAGCTTCGAAAGAATAATTTGTGATTTTTTTTAGAATATATTAAATTATAGAACACCAAATATGATTGACCTTCTCCATCCAAGAAGGTATGAAACATTGTCTCATATTTGAGGTTAGCAAAACATTTACACTTAGCAATCAAAGAACTAGCTCCCTTTGGTTGATCATTAATCAAGTATTGCAAACACATTTTGAATGTATGATAAGGTAATATAATATTTATATTGTAGACTTGTGAGGTTATTCTTCTACTTCGGGTTCTAGGAGTTTCACAATTGATAAAAAAAAATATGGGACAGGCATTCCAAATTATCGATCTGGTATTAGATGTAGTCTTCTTTTTTAGGAAAGATGCCGCATATTTATCAAGATTTCGTAGTTCAAAACCCGAGATAGTATTGATTAACTAGTTATTGTGGGTTGTGAAGTATGATAATTATAGAAAATAATTGAGTTAGACAAGACCATTGGTGTAATACCATGTATGATCCCAGTTGAAAATAGCTCAAAATAAGAGAAAACGAAAAAAATAAACTGCTTGTAGTGGACCAGGTCAGGTCCGTGTTGCGGACCTGTGTATTTACTTTTGGTGCACGAAGTTTCTTAACTAGAAGAGTCCCCTCCAGGTCTGCGTCGCAGACTTGGCCAATCTTGGGTCAAAAATCACCATAGAAATATTGTGAAAAAATTGAATTTTACTTTGAAGCAAAGTTACTGATGGGTAGGATTGGTTTGTCGAAGCAAAAAAATTGACTAGTCAATGCTATCAACCGCTCACTTTTCTTCCCTTTGTGCGATCTGCCAGTAAACATGACAAATTTTTCATGTAAGCTCAACAACATTTTCCAATTCTAGTTTGTTACCAAATCTATAGCGCACCCACATTCATAACTTCAACTTCCATTTTCCTCAATTCATCCTCGCTAAAAAATGGAAAATTGTAGGCAAAAATTTTATCTCTGATCCAATAATTTCGTTACATTTGACTCAGCCTACCCCATCTACCCCATGGCTTTTTCCTCTTCCACTTTTTCCCTCCCCTATCGCCAACCTCGAATTGTTGTCGGTAGCTTTATTGAAGAGTTCAATAATTGTGTCGATATTCTCTCTTTTGAATACCCATATCCACCTACGACGCTCATGTTCCATCCTAATCCTAGTACTTCTTTCGCCAAGCACGCTTAACTTCAGAGTTCTTATTGTCACAATCCAAAATCACTTTTAATTCCAAATCCAAAGTAAAATACACTAAAAGGAGACAACCCAAAAGCAGATTTAGTGGAAATAGAACTAGAAGGAAAGGATAATTCTATTTCCACTAAATCTGCTTTTGATCTAATACATGTGGATACTTGGGGTCCTTATAAATCTACTACATACGATGAATTTAGATATTTTCTTACAATCGTAGATGATTTTAGCAGGGTAACTTGGACATATCTACAACAGCCAACTCTATTTTCTTCTAATACGTTTGATTCTACTAATTTTCTACCAGTGCCTTCTTTTCCTTCATCAGGTTTTGTTTCTGATTATGACGCTGTGTCTGATAATGTTCCTATAGATTCTCCATTACCTGTTGTTCAAAGTATTCTTCGAAAATCTTCTAGAACTCACAAGAAGCCTGATTACTTGGAAGATTATATTTGTAATGCTCTTCATATTTTGTTATCTTTTAGTGATTTATCTTCTCGTAATCACGGCATGCTCAACTCTGTTACTAGTATACAGGAACACTAGAGGCTAGGTTGGTCATTAGAGGTGATGTTCAAAGAGAAGGTATTAATTATAATGAAACATTTTCTCCGGTAGTCAAGATGACTACTATAAGGTGTATTTTACCCATTGCATTAAAGAACAACTAAGGAGTTTTTCAGTTAGACGTTAATAATGCTTTTCTTCATGGCGATCTAAATGAAGAAGCTTATATGAAATTTCCTCCTGATGTTACACCGCCTTCACGTAACCATATCTGTTTGCTAAAGAAATCTATTTAGGGCTAAAACAAGCATCCCAGACAATGGTATGCTAAACTTACTTTAGCACTCAATTTTAAAGGTTTCCGTCATTCCCTCAATGATTATTCTCTTTTTTTTAAAGAAATATGGAGATTCTATTTCTATTGTGACATTATATGTAGATGACATATTATTGACAGGGAATAATGAGGGCGAATTACAAGCTTTAAAACTGTTTTTAGACAAGGAATTTAATTACATTTCTTTCTTGGCATAGAAATTGGGAGAGAATCATCAGGAATGATCATTTCCCAAAGGAAATTCACACTAGACTTATTGAAGGAGTTTGATTCTCTACGCTTATCTCCTGTTTCTTCACCTTTGGATCCTACTGAAATTATTCAAGATCCTACTTTATTGGCTAAACTCGATTATCTCACAAACACAAGGCCTGATTTGTCATTTGTGGTGCAACACCTGAGTCAATTTATGTAGGATCCCTAAGAACCTCATCTTAAAGCTGCGTTTATGGTGCTTCGCTATTTGCTTACTGATCTAGGTCTTGGTTTGTTCATGTCTGCTTCCGCTTCTTTTGAATAAATGGCATTTTGCGACTCTGATTGGGGAACCAGTCCAGATTCAAGAGAATCAGTAAGTGGTTTTTACATATCTCTTGGTTCCTCTCCTATTTCATGGAAATCGGAAAAACAAACACCCATATCTCTTAGTTCTGGTGAAGCTGAGTATCGATCTATGAAAAGGGTAGTAGCTAAGGTTACATGGCTTATTTGACTTTTTAAGGATCTCGGGATATCAATTCCCTTGCCAGTACCCCTTCACTCTGACAATATTGCCGCCATTCATATTGCTAAAAATGCAGTCTTTCATGAACGAACGAAGCATGCTGAAATTGATTGTTACTTTGTCCGTCAACAATACCTCGCCAGCTTAATTTCCTTATCATATGTAAAATTATCTTCCCAGTTTGCCGATATCTTCACCAAATCCTTGACGGGACCTGTACATCATCAGCTTCTAGGCAAGTTGGGTGTTTCTTCCATAGCTTCAACCCGAGGGGAGTGTTGGAATTCTATTTTGGTTACACAAAATCTCAATGATTACACAATATTCTTTTCCTAATATATTAGACATTCATTTTCCTTTTTTAGGTATATATAATATTTTTCTTCCTTTATTTTGCTATGGAAATAAGCTTAGGGTTTAACTATTGAGTATTATAAATAGAGATCTTTTGTATAGTTGATTTATTCAGAATGAATTTATTAACTTTTTTTTTTTTTTTTTTTTACAATTATAGCCCTTCTGCATATCAAATTCAGTGTCTATTCGTGTGCTTGAGTAATTTAGCTTTTGCATTTTACTCATGTCTTGTGTAATTCCCTAGCTTGGCCATCATTTGAGGATGAATGATCCTAAGAGAAAGATATTATAACACCACAAAAATTTCTAAGCTAAGATCGTAACCATGTTTCATATAGATATAGGGACATGCCGGGTGATCCTAACTTCCACATAGGTGTTAAAGTCAATTTTTAATGTGAGAATAGATTCAAACATGAATTACAATCATAAGAATCGTTTAGCACAAACTTGAGTTGAAATCTTCCTTACTGATTGAGTTTTGATGTAAGATTTTATAAAAGTTAGGTGATTCAATGGCTTCTAAGTTGTGAATATATGTTAAGGTCCTTTCCTAAATATTTTAAGTGTATTAGATGTGGTTTAGGATCATAAGGAACCTCAAACATCAGGTCAAGTTCAAAATATTTCTATCGGCTAAGTTTTCACATAAGTTAAAGGGTATCTTTAAATGACCATATCTCTAATCACATAAAGAGTTAGGTGATCCATAACCTATAAAACTAAGGTCTTTGAGTCTTTTTTATAATGCCAACAAGTTTACTTCCTTTTGAGTTCGAAGTAAAAATTTGTGATCATTTTACTAGAGTACGTTAAGACTAGGCAATCAGGTAAGATGAGGGTTAATCGGTGACTCGTCGAATGGGTTCGAGCATTGCCTATTGAGCTCGCTGAATGCAACTGAAAGTTTCACAAATTGTTATTTTAGGCGATTTGAAGCTCTCATTAACCAACTCGCCTAATGTTTTAGTAATGGGACCTCCAAATAGCCGATTTAGCTGATTGAACTCATTAAAATGTTATTTTTTTTATTTTGATGATCTTCTTATGTTTCCCGAAGGATATTTTTGACATTTTACCCACAAATAACTTTTCCAAGGTCATTTTATAACCTAATAACATTCTTATATGTATATTAACTCCTAAGATCCCTAACTTTCTTTCTCCCAAAGATCAAGAACTTCAAAAAATAATATTCTCCAAATTCACAAGATCTAAAGGTCCCAAGTTCAAAATTCTTTTGAAGAACCTAGCTAGAATTTTGAATCAAGATTCTTCTCCAAACTTCATAGAAGGATTACTCAAGTTCAAGCTATAAGGTTCCAAGCCTAAAGGAATTAAGTTAGTAATTAAGTTCGTTCTCATGTCCTACATCTACAATTTCAGTTAGTAAGATCATAGTTTGGGTTTTTACTCCAAAGTTCTTGATTGTTGAATTTTTATATTATCCTATAACTGACTCTTGATTTGTTATCAAATTTATGATACTTCGTATTATTAATGATTTTTGCTTCATGGTTCACGTTTATCATATCACATGGACCCTTTTTTAGCTGAAGTTATTTGAAAATCTTGTCATAGCATTCCATATGCATGATTTTCATGAATGAACTGAGTTGAAGAATTTCAAGAAAGTATATTTTGTATCATGATGCATGAAGTTTAGAGTTTAAATAAAGTATTTTGAGATATCATCTGAGAAGAGTTTAAAGAGGGCTTGAATGGTTCCAAATGCATTATTTTTATAGTAAAGAACATCTCTACTTTTAAATAAAGCATTGTTAGTTTTGTAAAAGCAACACCCAATTTAAATAAAGTATGTTGAGCTAAGGCTTCAAGTATCAGATTTTCAGTTTTGCCTTAAAGTGAGACACCTTTAAAGTTATTGAGCACAGTGCGTGTTTTGGAAGAAGTATTGAACACCAATTTGGCAGTACAAGTTTAGATAACTACAACTCCATGAAGCTTTCACATGTATGTTTAGTCTTTCATTTAATAGTCAGACAGGCTAAGGGTTTGTTTGGGACTGACACTGGCTTTCAAGTGTCGGCCATGTTATAGTGTAGGCTCGGGGTATGACACTTAAAAATATATAAAAGGATTTGGTGGAAACTGGTTACTAGGAGGGGATTTTAACAAACTCCTAAGCACATCAGACGAAAACATAGGCAAGCTATAAATAAGGATCGTACAAGGGACTTATGGGAAATAGTTTTAAGTATATTGTGAACTAATCGACATGGGTTTTAAGTAAAGCTGGTTCACGTGGCTAAATAAATACTTAAAAAATAGATCACAACTCATATATGAAAGACCTAATAGATTCTTTGTGAACAATAATTGGATCCATAAATTCCCAGACACCCAAGTACAACTCTTACCACACACCCATTCTGACCACCGTCCCCTTCTTCTATCTCTACTCCCACTCGCACCATACTCGCGACAAACTCTTCAAATTTAAAACTATGTGGACTACCCACTAGACCTTACCAACATCATTAGTGACTCATGGGATAGAGTAGGTAGCATCCTTGAAGCAATACCCATCTTTCAAAAGAAGGTAACAGAGTGGAAACATACTTCTTTTGGAAACATCTTTTATAGGAAAAAGAAACTCCTTAGGGTATTCAAAAATCTCCTAATTAAGCACGTAGCGTCTTCCCAACAAAGATTTACAATCAAATGCCATAAATGTCATCAAAATGGTTTTCACCGCTCCTTGATAACCTTTGTAATCATATAATTTATTTTCAACCCTTAACAGCCCGGGGACCTAATGGCCTACAACTTTTCAATTACCAAAAATATAGAAACATAGTAGGTAGCTCTTTGATATC